>WITN01000004.1:600000-753827 GCA_015025155.1 Lactarius quietus | reverse complement strand
CACACGATGCACTCTAAGCATGGGTATAGATTTGTAGAGTGCCGAACCAGCATTGAATGCAAGCTCAAAGTTCGAAAGCGTGGGAACTACAGCAAAGTCCATGATCATTGGCGAAAAAAATAATTCGCGTAGGTAGAGACGTTTGAATTGGCGTTTCGGCCACCCATGCCGGGTTTCCTTCCCACCAAAAATAATTGTGGAACAATTAAAATAGCTCAGGGCATGGCAGGTTACGGAGGGATAACCAATTTATAACTTATATCTAGCAATATAACTCTCAACGTGAGAAATTCTATTTGTACCTTACTACGAACTCAGCCCTTAGTCCGCTAGATGAACAGATGTAAACACCCGCCAATAATTGTGGACTTTGCTGTATGAGCCAAGGGAGTCAGTCGGCCCTGCTTGGCCTGGCGCTGATGCAAACTGCAACCGACATCAAACCGCAACATTACAGTAAGTATGCTCCGAGCGCGACCGCCCGCCTTCAGGTCTCTTCGTCTCTATTCAACATTCTCAGAAAGCCCATCCCTCAAGCTCGTGGCTATCGTGCGCAAGTTCACAGAGGCGCCAATTACCAAGGCTCGCCAAGCCATCGTTGTATCCAACAACTGCGCGCCCTCCACTGCGATTGTCTCCTCTTCATCTCGGGGGTTCGAACAACCGCCAACGTCGACCACTCTACCGCCAGAGACAGCCTCGTAGGGGTGTCTGGCATGGGTACCGGACGCACCATGGTCATGGGGATCCTGCGCGCTGCGCTCGTCGAGCTTAATTGTGAGACGGAGCTTGTCGCGTGCAACGCAGACATCACACACCTTCGAGCCCAAGTCTAGCTCTTCCAGTCGCTGCATCTACCATGTTGCGCCTTCGTAACTCCTCGATGAACCGCCGCCGTCCGCCGCCGAGGGCCTCAACCTCCCGGACCGCTTCGTTGCACCGCAGGACCCCTTGTCAGAGGAGAGGATGGAAACCAACCCTGAAAGACACGACCGTTGATTGCATGTGCCTATTGTTCTTCGACTAGAAGCGCGGAGCGAAACCAGGCCAATTGTCACACCGGATAACTGGATCGCGCTTGGACCAGTGGATAATACAAATGGAGAGTGTTTGCGAGGGATCCGGGATTGTTGCGGCGTTGCCTCCTTTCGGAGTACGACTCCTGGGTGTGTCCAGAAAGTTGAGAAGATAGTGCCTATAATGGCATAGTAGAAATGTCAGAACTTAACGTTGCACTGGGAGAAGGCGCTAAGCGCGGGGCGCGCTTTTGGATACGCTTACTGAAAGACGACTCGCTGTGAAAACGTGACCGCGTGACCACAATAGTTGGTTTTGCCTTGGGTTTTTCAATGAACCTAAGCCAGGCAAATTCTCGGGAACATCAACAGCAAGTCATCGATGCTGAAATCAAATCATTAGAGGAGTCCATCCGAGTATTGAGGCGTCGCCGTAACGCACTTGCACCCATCTCGTCTTTGCCTCCCGAGGTCATCGCTGCCATATTCTCCTTCTCGCGTGCCTCATCGTCAGACTTCATACCAGGCGAAAAGCCAGACCCTCTGGCATGGCTACGGGTATCACACGTCTGCCATCAATGGCGCGATACTGCACTCAATCAACCCCTCTTCTGGAATCACGTCGATTTCACCACCCTTAGTTCGGCTGGCGCTGCTGAGATCCTCACTCGGGCGAAGACAGCACCCTTATATTTGGAGGCGAGGGTCTCCGGCGGTCACTGGGACTATTTCCGATTGAATGGATTCCAAGAAGAACTCCAGAGGCGCATCCCCCGCATATGTCACCTTCTCATTAGCGCAAATATCCGCCATCTTCGGGACACCCTCAGCATTCTCGTTTCACCTGCTGACAGTCTCGAACGTCTCTCACTGTCCAACGGGGAAGATGGAATAAAATTAACCCTCCCTGAGACTCTTTTCGGTGGGACCACGCCTAGGCTCTCTTGCCTTGTACTCCGCGATTGCAACATTAGTTGGACGTCACCGCTCCTGAAAGGCCTTAGATGCCTCGACATACGCTTGCCATCTGCGAATGCGACGCCAAGCCTCTCTGTTTGGTTGGATGCACTAGAGGAGATGCCACAACTGGAAATGCTTACCCTTCACGAGGCTTCCCCGATAGTAAATCTACTTCCCCTTGAAGTTAAGCGCACATCACACTTCCTTCCCTTACACACATGAATATCTCCGACTCGCCGCGGGACTGTGCACTCGCACTTGCTCATCTCGACCTACCAGCTCTCACCTGGTTGCGCCTCAAAACATTCTCTTGTCTTTCGAGCGAAGACGATGTGCAAGAAGTCCTTCCGTATCTTGGGCGACATGCCCACGGACCCCAAGACACCCAACCTCTGCAGAGCGTGCTCATCCGGGGGAAAAGGTCGCGCGCAGAGATCCTTGCGTGGTCAGTCCCCGATATCGACGTAGCAGTGGCGTCGTGACCCACCGACCTTGCGTGCCGCAAGGCCCCTTGCACGTGTGGCACTCTCCTTCGCGATCAAGGATCCAAATCGTTACGAGACCCATATCGATTTCCTTGGTATGGTGGTGGCGGCACTTCCCTTGAACGGCCTCCTGACGCTCATCACCCAAGACCACCTAAGCCCGCCGTTCGATAGGTTCTGGCTCCACGACTCACCGAAGTGGCCCCTGCTTCGACGAGTGCGACTGACATCCATTGTGGCGGAAAGATTCATAGACTGGCTGCTAGCGGATGAAGAGGGACGCGAGAACCCGCTGCTTCCTTCACTGAAAGAGCTCGTTCTGGTCGACTCCTACTTATACGAGAATTGGACACTTCGTCTATGCGATGTACTTATGAAGCGCGTGGAACAAGGGGCTTCATTGGAGATGCTTGACTTACGCACGTGCTGCCTGGATCCAGATAATCCCGGAGCAGTTCGTTTACTCAGTGAAATTGTGGTCGACGTTCTAGGTCCTGAGACACCCGATGCAAGAGCACAAGTGATATCTATGTTGGATCATTTATCCCATGGCCCCTTCGCCGGACACTTCAATTCCGGAGAAGAAACCCAATTCGATGACGACGAGTATGAATCAAATACAAGCGGTAATGACGAGGATGAAGGCGACCAGGGCGAAGGCGACGATGAATAGCTCACGACCGGGGGGGGGAGGGGGGGGGGCCAGATGACTACTTGGAAATGGAAGATGAGCCTGATTCCAACCCTTCCGGTAAATGCGTCTACAACGTCACCAATATACGGCTCCTTGATATCCCGCTACTGTCCGCCGCCGAAGACCCTCCCTGGCTGCTTAGTCGAGGACACCCTTTCCCTGCCCTGAAGGGTCCGAAGGGAACCACGAGCGACGCGACTATTGATGGCATATAATGGTTGTCCTTCCAACTGCAAGCGTAGAGCAAGGCCAGGGCTCTCTGTCTCCTTTAATAAGGGACCTGGGCCCACGACCACGCGCTACATTTAGCCTGCTCTACTTGCCCCCTGCTGTTATTAACCCGTGTAAAAGGCCCCGGCCGACCAGTTTTTGTCGTAGTTACATGACCCGGGATACAAGTGAAATAAAAAACTAAATAAAAAGTGCAAGGCCAGGCGAGGTGCTATTAATTATCACACTGACCAGTGGAGAGTAGTACGGATAGAGGTGTCCGACTCGGAGGGTTTCAGGATTGTTGTCAGTTGCCTCCTTCAGGAGCATGGCTCCTGGGTGGGTCCAGCGAGTTGGGCACCGACAATAGCGCCTGTAATGACGTAGCGCGAAGCTCAGATCTAACTTCAAGTTGAAATTTGAAAGGCTGCAGACTCAGAGGCAGTTGCCAGTACCGATTCGGACTTGAATTTGTATCATGCCACTGGCAGTGGCAGTGGCGCGCTTTTACTACACGTGGCACTAGTAGTACTTTTGATGGACCCAAGTCATCGGGAATACCAACGGCAAGCCATAGATGCCGAAATCAAATCATTAGAGGAGTCCATCCGAGTATTGAGGCGTCGCCGTAACGCACTTGCACCCATCTCGTCTTTGCCTCCCGAGGTCATCGCTGCCATATTTTCCTTCTCGCGTGCCACATTGTCAGACTTCATACCAGGCGAAAAGCCAGACCCTCTGGCATGGCTACGGGTATCACACGTCTGCCATCAATGGCGCGAGACTGCACTCAATCAACCCCTCTTCTGGAATCACGTCGATTTCACCACCCTTAGTTCGGCTGGCGCTGCTGAGATCCTCGCTCGGGCGAAGACAGTACCCTTATATTTGAAGGCGAGGGTCTCCGGCGGTCACTGGGACAAATCCCGATTGAATGGATTCCAAGAAGAACTCCAGAGGCGCATCCCCCGCATATGTCACCTTCTCATTAGCGCAAATATTCGCCATCTTCGCGATACCCTCAGCAGTCTCGTTTCACCTGCTCCCACTCTCGAACGTCTTTCACTGTCCAGCAAGGAACACAGGGTTCAAGTAGCCATCCCTGAGACGCTTTTCGGCGGTACCACGCCTAAGCTCTCCTACTTGGAGCTCCGTAATTGCGACATTAGTTGGGAGTCATCGCTATTGAAAGGACTTAAAGACCTCAAGATACGCGGGCCATCCCCAAATGTGAGGCCGAGCCTTTCGGCTTGGTTGGACGCATTAGACGAGATGCCACAACTTGAGGTGCTTACCCTTCACGAGGCTTCCCCGATGACCTTTTCGTTTCAATTTGATGTCGAGCGCACCGTCACACTTCCTTCCCTTACACACTTGGATATCTCCGACTCTACGAGTGGTTGTGCGCTAGCACTTGCTCATCTTGAACTACCGACTCTCACCTGTCTGTGCCTCAAAGCATCCTCTCGTTTTGCGGACGGCGACGATGTGCGAGAAGTCCTTCCGTATGTTTTGCGACATGCCCACGGATCCCAGGACACCCAACCTCTGCAAAGCGTGCTCATCCACAGCAATTACGCGTACGCAGGCATCCTTGCGTGGCCAGTCTCCAATATCGATGCTGAGGTGCACAAGCTGCCGACCTTGCTTGCCGCAGCGCCCCCGGCACGCGTGGCACTCTCCTTCACGAGCGAAGACTGGCATCCTTTCCATACCCACCTGGAGGTCTTCGGCACGGTGTTGGCGGCCCTTCCTTTGGACAATCTCGAGACACTCATCGCACAAGACCTCATATCGCCACTCTCGGAAGACTTCTGGCTCCTCAACTCGCCAAAGTGGCCCCTGCTCCGGCGCTTGCGATTGTCGCCCGGAGTGGCGGATGAGCTTATAGACTGGCTAACAGACAGAGGGGGACGCGAGAACCCGCTGCTCCCTTCACTGAAAGAGCTTGCCCTGGTCGATTCCCGCTTACATGAGAATTGGACACTTTGTCTATGCGATGTACTCATGAAGCGCGTAGAGCAGGGGGTTCCATTGGAGATGCTCGACTTGCGTATGTGCTCCCCGGATCTGGTTTATCCTGCAGCAATTCGGTTACTCGGTGAAATTGTGGACGACGTTCTGGGTCCTGAGGGGGAACTCGAGGCAAGAGCACGCGTGAGATCCAGTACAATCCAATTGGATACAGACGACGACGACGACGACGACCATTATTCAGATACAAGTGGTAATGAGGACGGTGAAGAAGACGAGGAAAACCACTTGTAAATGGGATATTAGATGCATAGTGACGACGAGGCTGAGTACAAGGAGGCCGATGATGACTCTACAGTGACGGGTCCTTTGAGCAATCGAAGCATAATTGATGGCCTTACATTCAAATCACACTTTACTAGTCATATCTCATATGTCACCTTCTGGCATGGGTACGCGTTCGTAGTGTGTCGAACCTAGATAACATGATATCTAAGCTCAACTCCGAAAGTGTTGGAACTTGGGGCGACCCAGAGTCGCGTGATGTTCTGCGCTTCGAGCGTTGAGCTGCGTGACCGCGTACTAGTAGGTCTTTTCGCCTCTATTCCTAATTCTCAGGAAAGCCACCCCTCAACTGAAGCTCGTGGCTGAGCTGCGCAAGCTCACAAGGGTATCGGTATCGATCGCGAAGGCTCGCGAAACCCTCGCCGCATCCAACAACGACGTGTCCGCTACGCTCGTACTGCTCCAGAAAGACCTGACCGTCTCGGGTGCTCAAAAGGCGGCCAATGTCGCTGATCGTGCCGCCAGTGAGAGTCTCGTCGGTGCATCGATTTTCGCGAGGCACGGACTCGGAAAAGGGCCACCTCGGCGTGCTCTCCGCACTCGTCGAGTTCAATTGCGAGACGGACTTTGTTGCGCGCAACGCGTTCTTTTCGCGCCTCGTTGCGGACATCGCTCTCACCGCCGAATTTTGCGTCGGACCCGCCAAACCTGAGACTTATTCTGACAGTGGCGGCGGCAGCAGTATCCGGTACGGTGTGCAGGATCAGCTCCTCAACGGGCTACTGGAGTCTGCCGAGAACTGTGACTGTCGCCGTGTTGTCGCACGCGACTGTCGCCAACGCGATACGCGCGGCGATCGCTAAACTCGGCGAGAACATTGTGCTACAGCGCGCAGCGGTCGTCGCGCTCCCCCACGCATGGAGTCAGCAGGGTTTACGCGTAACGGCGCGAGCACATGGTCACGGAGGTGCGCTTCTGCCGTACTATCACACCGAGGGCCGCGTCCGCGCTTTCGCTCTCGTCGCGTTCAAGTCTCCATGCATGCGCTTCTCCGTACGCCGGACTTCCGCGGGGGCCTTGAGCGCATCGACGGTGCGTTAGCGCGGCAGATTGTCGGCTTCGACACGCGCACGATACGCAGGGAAGAGGAGGGGGCACTGTGCGGACAACCGTTTATGGTGCTCGGGGATGCGCTCGAGGGAGAGACAGTCGAGGCTGGATTGGGATGGTGGCGAGAGAGAAGCGTCTGGTCCTTGATACGGATGGAGGAGATACAAGCGGCATTCAAGTGGTGGAATTCCTGAAATGGACCGTTGGAGAATCCACCAACGCGACGTAGACGTTCCATTGTGATGTTTGTTTCCTTCGTTCCTTCACATCCTAACTTATAGACGTATTTGCTCTGAAGCCAAATGTGTCGCGTTATTATTATTATACCATACTCCATCTAGTTCACAATAGCATCTAACCACAATTCAGTTACGGTGTGATAACATGCAGCATGGGTATGTGGGAATATGGGGTCGTAACGTCCTGGTAGATACTTCCAGACGACCCCTGGGGATCATTCCATCTCTAGGCCTTCGCTTTCTCTAGTTTGTTCGTGCGCTTTACGAAGGGAAGACCATGCTGGTTACTCAAGTAGTACTTATGATGATCGTCCTTGACAGAAAGCGTCCTGAGGCAGAAGTGTGAGAAGTTTCTGTGGCGTGTGCATACCGTACTCACAACACTGTAAAGTATGATCGATTAGTACAAGGAGACGGGAAGATTATAGATAACACACAAGTGATTCCTTGGGTTAAATGGAAGGTTCCAAGTCCCTGTCCGTCCCTCCATGGTAAGTTCCAGCAGTTCAGCAAGCATTAAAATGTACCTACGGTGAAGATGTGCCACCATGCGTGACCTAGAGAAAGGCAGTGTGTCACACAGAATAAGGCCCTTCACTGGGTAAACTCACCCTCCATGAAGAATGCTATGGGCCAACCAACGGACCGCTTTACTTGTGTCCAGGATCCACAAAAGATATTGTCAAGATTCCAAACAAAAAAGCCAAAGAGGAACAAGAGTAATCCGGTCTTCAGAGCCCCTAGGATAGCAGCCTTTTGCTTGTCAGGGATGATTCTGGACGCGTCAGACCATACAAGAAGGTAACATTCGCGCAGAAGCATTGCAAACATGAGTGAGGCAAACACGCATTGATGATAGACGGGATTTCGATACACCAAACTACAGCCATAAAACCAGCGGTTCAGCGCAGAGGAAAAAAATGCGACGTACTAGCTTGCCGTAAACACCGCATCAAATACAACAATGCCAGCGACCAATATCTTGCTGTAAGTAGACTTGAGCCCAAAGCCCTTCTCCGATTCGAGTAGCATCGCCAAGAGGTAACTGGCGACGTAGATCATCGGCAACTCATCAGCGAGCTGGGCTTCGTAAAGAAGTGTCGCGTGGAAAAGGAAGCTGCCAAGGCCAATGAGAGCACATCCCTACAATCTCAGCATGTTTAGCTAGTTAATTCCGTTCGCTAAGAACGCAAAAGACGAACCGCAAATCCTATGAGGAAACGAGTAGGTAGACCCTCTTGCGTGGATAGACGTGCGCCGTATAAAGATACGCCAATGAAGAAGACGTTTGAGAATGTGTTGGATATTTCTGCCACGTAGTGCGAGAACTGATAGTTTGCCTGAATGTGCCGAGTTTTTAGATGTTGACGAGTAGAATTCGTAGTCAGACCCACCTCACACCAGTCGAGAGTGGCCGTGACTGGACCCCAATGGCCCGGTTGCGGGGATTGCGTATCCATGTTGCTTGGCCTTTGCCAACGTGAGATTGGGCGTTCCTTGGTGCGTTGGCGCGGCTGATCCCGTGGTTGTCACACGTGGACGTCGGTCGCTATCATCCATCGCCGAAGCTTGACTCGAAGGTTAACCTTGAGGTTAACATAGCATCGTATGCTCAGCGAGACGAAATGCTGGATCAAAAAATGCCATGCCGTCCAATATTGTTAGTACGCCGCGGATCGTGATACAGGCCAAGTCCGCGGCCGACAAAGATGAGATCGGTCGTGTGGGCAGACAAGCCGCTGCACCGCCGTCTTTTGCGACGTAAATTAGTTTCTGCGCACAATATCACGATGCGGTTTTGACGTGGAGTGGAAGATTTTTTGGGAAATGGTATTCCAGGCGAAGAAACGGGCGAAAAATGACTCCACGCATACTTCAACCCACAAGCGGCGGAGAAATACGCACTCGAAGGCACCTCACCCGCTACTGCCACTACGGTGTACCACATGAGAGGACAATCCATCTATCGCTATCACACACTGGATACGTGTCGTTCCCAGAGGAGACTGGAACTCGGGACCGCACGATTATGAGGGCTCATTTCTGAGTCTTGCCAGTGGGGGGCGGATATCCGGTTTGTTTCCACTTGTGTTCCCATTTCTTCCATTTCGTGAGTACCAGTCAAAAATAGTAATAAAAGTTCGTAAATTGAACGTTTTCTACTGCCAGGCTTCCTGGAGCGGAGTTCTCAGAAGCGAGCTCGGCATGTCCAGAAATTTGGCATATTGTCTTCCAAAAAATAATTTTCCTGTGCTCGTGGTATTTGTGTCGAACTGACGCCACGGCATACACTCCGTTTGTTCTCAACCGACTTGTGCGACGAGACACGAGACACGAGACACTAATAATTTCGTTTAGCTCCGAACATAAACGATTCTATGCAGCGTTCCGCCATCCTAACGAATCCTGACTCGGAGAGTACGGCGTAGCCGACGAGGAACAACCTTCCGGAATTTTGGAGACCAACCTCCGACACCGTTGCCTTGACGTCTTTACGATCCGAGTCCTCTCAGAGCTCAGAGGCGATGGTTGGTTTCGCCTACGCCACAACGACTCCGCACCTGCACCGTGACACTCTCATCATGGATGATATCGATGATAATGCACTGTACGAGAGACAGTGAGCCTATCTCACACAAGTACCCAAAAGAAGCGCTCGCTTTCTCTGGAATTGCCCTTTTGCAGGGACACCGCACGACGAAGCGAGCGTCGGATCGCCGCGCGGAACGTTCAATTCGGGGCGTTCCATTACCCTGGATAGGGCTGCACTGCCGACGTCGCGTTCAGGTAGTCGCTTCATGTACCATGTATCATACGCTACGCGATGAGACGGACAATGATCACATCCACCCCAAGCTATCCCCGGATCGCAACGGGACTGACAGGGTATCTCATCCCAGAAGGATAAACGAGTGTGGAAATCGAAATCTTCGACTTTGAGTATAAGCTACAAAAGGTTTGGACCCCCTGTTTGTTTTTCATGAATAGATTTCTACTGTATTATACCAGCGCGGTAAACGAGAATACGTGGCCGATTAATCGCTTGTTACGCAACATAGGTAACGCATAGCCAACCTCACCCCGGCTTCTTCACCGCGGACGGAAAATAACTCACAAGGGTATCGCAAGAGCGTTCGAGCCGACCTTACGTAGGCGGTTTCAGAATAGAGAGATCACCTAACAAGAGAGCGAGCCGCAGAACCAAAAGGGCGGAGGCAGTCAGAAACGAATGTTAGAGCAGCGGCGGAACGCTGTAGTTGCGCTGTCTAGGTAACATAGCGCTCTCCTCAAAAGCGCACATCCATTACGGTCATGCAGTAAGTTAAAAAAGTGTAAGGGATATCTGGTGGTCGACATCTATTCCCTACCGATCTCTATAGTTTGACTGTGCTAACCCGGATCTACCATGATGGTGTCGAAAGGCTCCACCTAACTCCCCTCTCCAAGTATAAGAGTGACGAGTACATAACCATTCGCCACCAGGACTACTAAGCAGATGGAGTAGCCGATACCCGCGACCACCCATCCGTTGCTGAAATCCAGATACTCGTCCGTCGCGACGGTCTGCTGCTCTTCCGTCTCGTCTTTTTTCTGCGGCTCTGCCTTTGCGTTGGAGACGGGGCCCAAGGGGGCACGCACACGCATCACGGTACGCGACGTGGTGAGCCAGACGAGTGGGAAGATGACGAATGGCAGCACGATGGAGAGGACGACCTGTGATGCGACAAGCATCGTGTTGATACCCCCGCGCCCAACTGCCACGGCAACCGCCATGGAGGGGATCAAGCTGAGTAGCCGCGTAAGGAGGCGCCGCATGAGAGGCTAAGCATGGAAAAGTTAGTGTGGAACTGCGAGGGTAGTTCTGATTGGCGCCTACGGAAACACGCCAGCGGAGAAACCCCTCTGAGACGATCTGGCCGCCGACTGTAGCCACGAGGGAGGCGCTTTGGCCAGCACTCAGGAGCGCTAGGGCAAAGATCACGGCTGCACCTATACATCAAAAGCATATTCAGCATTTGATATATGAAAGGTGAGGTATGTGGGGACGATAATTACTCACCCTGCCCAACGATCCCAAGGATTGCGGAGTGCGCATCATAGATATCGGCAGACGTCGGCTCAGTCCCAGGTTTATGGAAGATGGCGCTGGCGAGGATCAAGATTCTGAATAAGACGAGCACATCCGTCTGGGGTCAGTAAATTGATGGTTGAGAGTCGGAGACTTACAGTGAGTTGATGACGACAGCAATACCCAGAAGGTTGACAACGAGATCTATTATTCCGTGGTATAGGTGTGCTTTGACAAATCGTAGCGAATTGTTCGGCCGGTCGGCGTGACTGGCAAATTCATCCGAATTTTCGGCGTGGACCGGCCGGAACAGCGCCGAAATTTTTCCGATAAGTCTAGTGTCGCGAATCCTGGATGAACTGGGGAGAACGACGGGTTTCACTGATGCTCGATCCTGTGTAGCCAGAGCAGAACCAAGGTACAGACTGTGGGGCATAATCGTAGCGCCAAGAATTCCCACAGCTGAGAAAATATGGGTCAGGACATCCACCACGTGGCAAAAAAAACTAAATTCTCACAGGTATACAAACCGCCGTGTTGGACCAGCGATTTGGAGGGAAGGAATCCTTGGAATGCGTCTTCCCAGGGAATGTGGACCCTCGAGACGAGGATACATAAGCAAATTAATACGATCAATACCTGTCGGGTATGTCAAGGAACCAAGGGAGGAAGTGTAGACATTCCGGGACTTACCAAGATGCCAATAATTAACTCAAAGGATCGTACAGGCCTGCCATAGAGAGGGTCTGCAAAGGCGAGAATCAAGAGTACGTCGAAAGACGTGAGGAGGACTCCAGCCCAAAGAGGAAGTTTGGGAAATAAGAGGTTAAGAGCGATAGCTGATCCTAGGAGCTCTGCCAGATCGGTACTGATGATGGCCACCTCCGAAAGTGCATAAAGGGGATATAAGACGAGCCAACGAAAGAGTTTAGGGTGCTTTGGACGATCGTAGAATAGCAAGCGACAATGAGAAGCAAGGTCTGATAGAACCAAATGTTTTCGTCAGCTAACGACAAAGGAATGCAAAAGTGAGGCGCACCAAGCCCAGTCACCACTCCGAGTTTACATGCCAAACCCTTCAAGACAGGTCAGAATAGCAACATAGTAACAGGGAAGACACTTACCTGGAGAATGACCGCAAACAATCCGGATAACAGCACAACAAAAAGGAGCTTGTAGCCAAATTCTGACCCTGCTTGTAAATCGACAGCCCAATTTCCACTAAGAACGAATGCTGCGTATGGGACTCTGGGGCAGAAGATGTAGGGGAAAAGTATAGCATACGGATCAAAATATGCAACGGCGCATATTATACCGACGCCAACGTGCTTGGTGATGTGTGTCCAGGCCTGTTTTGCCCACATTCGGATTGAGGGACATTTGTTCTGAGCGTCAAGGGACGGCTGAGTTGTGAGGGAAGGATGTTCCGACATGGGAGAGCATGCGAACGACGGGGGTGAAAAAAATATGAAGGAGAGATAGACCAAGAGGAGGCACCCTAGTGCAGGGTGAAACGAAAGAGTGGTAAGGTGTTTTCATTTGAGTGCTGGAACGGGCCCTCCCGCGGAAATGCAACAGGTCGCAGCCTGAGACATCCTTGGTGCCAGCGTGACAATGGAGGGATAGGAATAGACAGCGTCCATGTGATAGATTTCATAACTGAAAGCCCCTCTGCTGCTGCGGGGAGGGCAAGCTTGGGACGCTGGCAGCCTTTGTGTGGTAATCCCTATTCGGGGTATCACTATATCACCCCGAAATTATCATCTGGCCTCAATCTACCTGTATGTCACCTGTTTTAGATCCGCACCTCGAAGTCCGGAGCTCAATCGACAAATTTCGACCTATCATTGTATTGCGTTATGCGTGTGCCCGACGTCCCCGAAACCGTGGGATATAAAAATAAGCGCAACGAATTTCAACGGTACAAGCCCGTATTCTAATCTATAGATATCTCCCCATCGGTGTCGTCCTTTCAAGAGAGGAAGGAGTTCTTGTACAATTAGCTCAATACCGATACCCCTCCAACATACTGTAAAAATCCCACACCAATCTCACCAGGAGTGATTTCATGCACGTTCATAACTTACGTACAATTATCTTATCTTATCTCCGCTCGGCGACGCGGGTGGCCTGGACAAGCAAATTTTCTTTTGCGACGCGTCTCTGCGTCTGCCATCACCCCCGTTTTGTCCCGGCCTGTTCTTGGGCCTGTTTCTACCCGTCATGACAAAGTTCATCCTGGTTTCTGGCGGTGTCGTCAGCGGCATAGGAAAGGGGGTCATCGGTATGCGCATACAACCCCATCATTGCAGCATTCATGTTTGAAACAGCCCAAAATAGCATCTTCTACAGGCCTTCTTTTGAAGATGACAGGTTTGAAGGTCACTGCCATTAAAATAGACCCATATATGAATGTGGACGCCGGAACTATGCGACCTACAGAGCATGGTGTGTCATCCGCTGTCCTTGGTGCTGTGCTTTCTGAACGAAACTGCCAAGGCGAGGTCTATGTCTTAAATGATGGCGGCGAAGTTGACCTCGATTTGGGAAACTATGAGCGATATCTTGACGTCACTTTATCTCGAGATAATAATATCACAACTGGAAAGATCTACCAACAAGTCATCGAGCGGGAGGTACGGTTTTGTCGGCAACTTCCATATACTTTCGTGCGAAATTTAAGCTCTGTACAGCGGCGTGGAGACTATTTAGGACGAACGGTGCAGGTGAATCAACTTGACAGGATTGGTCCAGTCAATATCTTGATAGCAGACCGTGCAAGATTGTTCCCCACGTCACCAATGCCATCCAAGATTGGATAGAGCGGGTGTCTAAGATACCAGTCGATGAAACCGGAGAAGAGCCAGACGTCTGCATCGTCGAGGTGTGTTGTAGCCCTGGATTTGCGCGTGTCATTGCTTAGTCGATCGGAAAGCTCGGCGGAACGGTTGGCGATATCGAGTCCGCGCCCTTTATCGAGGCGATGCGGCAGTTCCAGTTCCGCGTCGGCCACGAGAACTTTGCCCTTATCCACGTCTCTCTCGTGCCGGACATGCACGGAGAGCAAAAAACAAAGCCTACGCAGACAACGGTGCACGCCCTACGCGGGCTCGGCCTTCTGCCTGATCTGGTCGGTTTCTGCCCGTTGACCCGGTCGGACGAATTCTCGGGCTGACACGCATGGGTTGGGACAGATCGCGTGCCGACTGATCGTCCCGCAGCCGTTGACACAAGCCACAAAGGAGAAAATCTCGATGTTCTGCCACGTCGCATCCGAGCAAGTCATCGGCGTGCATGATGTCGCATCTGTGTACCATGTCCCCTTACTGCTCCAGGCGCAGGGGATTGTAAACTTTCTTCAGCGTCGGCTTAACCTCGCCAATGTCAGTCGCACGGAGAAAATGCTTCAGCGCGGTACATCGTTAGAGCATCGATGGAAGACGATCACCACGGAGTAAGTCTCTGCACAGAGACGAGTTACAAGCTCATGTCCGTCTTCTTTTCAGTCAGGAGCGTCTTTTCGATCGCGTTTCGATCGCACTAGTTGGAAAGTACACGGATTTGAAAGATTCATATATGTCCGTTATCAAAGCCTTGGAGCACTCCGCCTTTAGATGTCAGCGCAAGCTCATCCTCCATGTACGCCTCCCCATCTCTCTGAAATGTTGCGAACTCAGTATGACTCGTCTCGCAGTGGGTAGAATCATCACATTTAGAGCCAGAAAACCAAGATGCAGATCCAAAAAAGTACCATGATGCATGGCGAACGGTCGTCGGCGCCGGGTAATGTCCCCCGACAGTGAATGGCCATGCTCGCCCTCATATTTTCTCAGTGGTATACTCGTTCCGGGTGGGTTTGGAGATCGCGGAACCGAGGGCATGATATTGGCAATCAAGTGGGCGCGCGAGCAGAAGGTACCATTTCTTGGGATTTGCCTCGGCTTCCAGCTTGCGGTCGTCGAATGGGCCCGCAATGTCATGAGGCTCCCCAGTGCGTTACCGTCTTTCCTTCTTTTCCTGATGGCGCTGACTTTCGTGCAGGCGCCAAGTCGACCGAGTTCGCCGCCGAGCCAACAGACCCGGTTATCATATTCATGCCAGAAATTTCGCGTACGCACATGGGTGGGACGATGCGCCTCGGCTTGAGAACTACGGTGTTCCAAACTGACAGCGAGTGGTCACGCATGCGTAAGCTGTACGGAGGCTCTGATACTGTATGGGAACGCCACCGTCACCGCTACGAAGTCAACCCAGCATATGTGGAGCGATTCGAGGCAAGTGGGATGTTGTTCATCGGACGCGATGAAAAAGGCGAACGTATGCAGTTGATGGAATTACCCAGTACGTCACGTGGGCTGTTCTTGACCTCATTAGGTATCAACTCGTCTTTTTCTGGTAGATCATCCTTTCTTCGTCGGTTTGCAATCACACCCCGAGTTCTGCACGCGCCCACTCAATCCGTCGCCACCGTTCCTTGGCTTCGTCTCAGCCTCATGCGGGTCTGAGGTTCTTGAACAGCAGATGACACAGCAGCTCCAGAGCTTCCAACCTCCTCACCCAAAGGAAGCCATGGTCAGCGAACAACAGCTTATTCAAGGCTCGCGAGAACAACTCTTAACTCCCAGCCGGGAGCGCGTCCTCAGCGGTGAGACTGACTGAATACTTGCCGACGTTTGAGATCTCGGTAATGTGGGGTGATGGAACGCCTGATTCTTTCTCTCTCTCTCTCTCCTCAAGAAAAGTGCAGCAGTAGTCGGGATGTCAGCTAGCGTAGATGGAATAGAAGTCCGGTGACTTGAAGCCAAGGGCCGATCGCTCGCATCCCACCAATCACTTGGGTCGAGGGGTATCCAGAAGAGTGCCTCACTCGTACGCGTTGCGAAATTATTGATGGTGTTGAGTTAGCCGAGACCGACGGTCGGGAGCTTCTCCGACATGCGCTCATCGTCACGGTCGCAGTCGCAGGTTATCGCGTGCAATCTGATTTAGTGACTCCACTCAATTACCTGCCAACTACCAAGAGACGTTAGCGTTGGGTGGCGTCTAACAGGCCGTGCTATGGCACGAGGCAGTCTACGGCAGTTTTCATATTAGTTGTCACCCCTACCATTTTTTACACATAGGCGGGATTCAAATGGGTGTTCCGGCTGCTGTGCCGCCCCACAGAAATAATTCAAATAATTAAAAAATAAATATATGTAATCGACTTATCCAGCACATAGCATATATCGAATGGGGTATTACAAATGACAAATCGATGAGTAGGGGTTCACGCAAACCGCAAGAACATACACGTAAGCACAGCTACCACACACAATACCCGCAGAGGGGCCCAAGACTCGCTGTTTTTAACAGAACCAAAAAATATATTTCTATTTGTAAAAATACATGGCTAGTCTACAGTGTCTTCATCCGAAAGGGTATCGGTATCGACCTCTTCAACTCGAGGTCATGTCGTGGTCGTGGTGGTTGCAGTTCTTGTGCCAGGCCGGTGATGCTCGTTCTGCGTCTCCCTCACCGCCTGCGTCATTGTCGCTGCCGTCGCAGTCGTATTCGCCTGGGATCATTTTCCTTGGTGTCTGAGTCGTCGTCGCAGTTGTTGTAGCTTGGGTGGCGATGCAGTGGCGATGGCTGATATCAAGGCTGAGAGGCGGTCAGCAGCAGTGGCGGTGAGCTGGTTGGTGCAGATCTGAGGGTGTGATTCCCCAGCTAACGGGCGTGCCAGGCAGTGGGATGGCAGTGGCAGTGGAAGGCGAGAGGAGGGAGAGGGCGCCTCTGAGAGACTGAGAGCGAACACGGATAACCAAGCGGATAACGCTAGACCTCTGATTCCAGGCAAGATTCCAGGTCTGATTCTGTGAACTTCTTGATCAAACATACACTGATCCCTTTGTATTCATGAATTTCTGAAGCACACAGTCCCTCAAGGGACATAAATATAACTCGTTGAGGAGGGTTTGAGGGATATAGCTGAAGAAAAGTCGGTTTGGAAGGAAGGGGCCGCAACTGCCAAGTATTGATAACTATTCTATAACCTAATTTTTCGAGATAACCCGATTTCCTGAGAATTTCCACTAGACTTAATTATGAACACCGCTCTTAGTTTCAGAAGTCCGGCTGTGTATTCGAAATGAGGGGTGACAACTAATATGAAAACTGCTGTAAGCGGTAATCAATTTAATCAGTTTATCACTCCGACACTCCCAAGTCCCTGCGCAGCCTGTACTCAGCTGTTGCAGCGATTCGGAAATGGACACTGGCACACCGCCTGCCAGCGAGCCCGCCCGGTCTGTGCGCCTCCGAATCTTAGAAATAGACCTTCAGGTGTCAAAAACCAAGTGCGACGAATATCGAAACCTTTTACTCTCACTTTCAGGCGAAGGCCCGGGCGTTAACGTTGCGGATGCAACTACTTCAAATTCCTTACAACCCGCGTCTCGAAGACCTCAACTTAGAGCCACGGTATGTGGCCCCACAAATATCAGGTCTCGAGACGAGCTAAGTTATTTCCCAGTCCCAGCCCTCAAATTCGGCCCCAGCCAGACCCGAACGGACTATTAGGGCTTCCCGGAGAGTGGTTGAAGCCGCAATACCTGCCAGTCCACGACTTGCGTACGCATGATTTTTGTAACGTCTCGTTGTCTTTATCACATACCCTCTTACACATTTGGATTTTGTGTCCAGAAGTCGGCGACTGACTCGGTCTCAAGTGGCCAGTACTAGCGCCCGCCAGGATAACGGATCTAAGGCCACAAGCAGCCACGTCTCGACGATCTCCGAGTCCAATGGCAGCTCACACGGAAACGAGGTCGCCATCGATGTGACGCAGCGGGAGGCAATCGAAGCAATGTGCTCTGGTCGAGTAACCCGTTACGCCATGACCTGGGCTGAAAGCGAACGGGCGAAGGCCACACCCAAATTATCACGGCCTTCTCTTTTTACGATTTTCGGAGGTGAATGCATGTCAGAGTGGGTCAAGTGTGACCGGCAGCAAAACTACACAAAGATGTTTTACGCGAAAGTTATTGCTCAGCCCTTCGCACCCACCACTACCGGAGACTGTGGGTTGGTTCTTTTGGAGCCAGCCTGGGTGGATGCTCAAGATGACGAGGAAAGCCGTTTGTTCCATGTATTCGTGACGCCAATGGGCTCCACCCTGCTGGAGTACATGGGAGACTACATAAGAGTCCCGCTTCGTCAAACGACCATGGATTGGTCTCTCCTACCAGAGACGGTAAGATTCACCTGATTCTATTTCTTTTGCGTGAGTCTGACGTCATTCCGGGCTAGTGCCAAAATACGTGGCTTAAGCGACTCTACTGCTCAGCTTCACCCGCGGCATGTGCACTTCGTGCACGCATCAGACTGCGACTGAGGCTCAAGCGTGAGCCCTCAGTGACTGAGGTGCGAAAGAGACTAGAAACAGCGTGGAATGATCCGTCTGTGAGAATCAAATACAAGGTCCCATGGCGTGTACTTATGGAAGCATTCAAAAACGGGGAAGAGGTACGTCCAGGACATAGGCTGCTCTCTTGGATACAGAGAATAGTGACATCCTTCAGAAAATGCGGGTTGTTGGAATTGAATCCAGACGATATGACTCGTTCCTGGCAGGTCTCATCGCGGAGAACAACTAATTCAAGATATCACACGGAATTGGGCAGTTACAATAGTCGTAGAGAATAGTCTTTGTGTGAGGGAACTAGGCGGCACGTGCTTATTCCTTTCCTCAGTGGTGTCGCCACCTGTCCTTCCTCTTCCACGTCCGGTGCAATGAATCAGAGCGCTTTTCTTTCTCCTGCCTGCCGCGCCCAGAAAATCCGCCGAAGGATCGATGATGAGGGCTATGGCTCCGACGCGCCTCGGGTGGCCCGCCCGCCCGTCGCGACCTCGCCTTGGAGACAAGACCCCCTATTTTCGATCGAGAAGTGCTTCATGCTTCCGCTTACTCTCTGCGCTGCTTGGACAACCTTTCCTTCTCTTCAGGCCTTTCCTCTATCCACGACAACCGAATCACATTACCTACCTCAACCTTTCTGCCCCTTGAACACACCCAGTGTCATCCTCCCCGTGCTGCGCGCCTTTTCTCGCCCCATTCTTGCGGCGCTGCACGGCTTCATCCCTGGACCTCGGACTGCAAGACAGTGACGTCCGAAGACGAGGAATATTGCCGTGCGTCTAGTCTGGTACGCGATGCCGACCACGTACAGATAGATAATCGTAATGTTACGTCGTGAGTTAGCCATTTACTGACCCGGAATTGTTGATAGGGTACTATCCAAGGCTCCAAGCCTTGAGCCAAGCATTCAAAGAAAGCGTGTGACTCGCCTTGCGAGTTGTAAGTAGTATTGCAGGTGGTCGCCAATCAATAGAAAGGAGGCACCACGCTGGAAATCTCAACTCCTTGGAACTGTATCCCTCGGAATAGGCCCAGAGGATATGCGTTTCAAGATGGTTTTGCCAGTAATGGGAGATCCAAGATCGGTAGAACCTTGGGAGAAACTCCGTTTTAACTCAGCCCAGTGAGGTTTGCGGGTGTTTGTTGCCCTGCCCATCCATGTGGATCGGTAGAGGTTCTGTCCTTAAGGCGGTGTACGATTTGGAATTCCTAGCTGTCCTTCCTGAGGGCTGAGGACCACTACACCTTGAGTATACACGCAGCGAGCTGGAGCGTTCTGCCCCGCACATAGTTACGCATACGAATTTGAAAATGCTCGTCTCGGTTATGGCTTCGCGATGGGAGAACGTATGAGGCTTTGCAAAGCTTATGCAATTGCAAATGTTGCTATCTTGCCAAAGATCTTACGCAAACTGAAAAGTGGATCACAATGGCCGCTCGTCCTGACATCCCTTGGAGGACAATAACTCTACTAGGTGTTACGTGTTTAGATTCCAAAAAATAGGATCATAAACATGGGCGAGGGAGGTCTCTAAATCTACAATTTGTGAGTAAATCAGGGATCAATCAGTCATCCAAGGTTGCTATAACACATCGTCACCATCCATGACGATCCGAGTCTTGGATTTGCAAACAAGATGAATCGGTCGTTCAACAAACTTGAAGTGGGCGGTAGTAAGGGTAGCTAATACTTGTACGTAATGCAGATTTGTGCATCATCGGTGGTATATTGGCCAGTGACGCTGATGGTAACTCACAGCAAGTAAGAGAGAGCCGCCCACAACACCTATCAGTCGACAGGTGCCAGTGCTTCCGTCTGTACGCAAACTGCATGATCAATGGCTGTATGCCAGCCAGGATTTTTTTTGTTTTTAGTTTTCGCTTGCCGGCCAGGATATGGGCCTCCTAAAGAATTGGCACGTGCAACTACGGAAAACTTCCAAAAGAAAAAGCGAAGAAAAAAGCTCTACGTTTACCGTCAATTAACTCAAACAACCCTTTAAACTTCCTGTTGCCGAACTCTGTCGAGGAACGCGTCAACCAAATGGGACCCATGGGTTCTAATACCCATGCCAATTTCTTCGCGCGCTGCTGTATCGTCTGTGACCGTTGTCTCGGCGCGACCCATCTCAGGCTGGGTCTGCTACGTGCTCCTTGACCTTCTCCTAGCCTTTCTCAGGCTCTTATCAACACAATAAATGGTACCCCCAAAAAGGAATCCTAGACTCAGTCAGCTGATGCCAGTGAATACGTATTGGCGCTACGGGTCGCCACAGGCCAAGACTAGAAACCTTCGCTTTTGCCTTCGTCCGTTGATAACTCAAGACCGCGCTTAGGCTGGCTTGGACACACTCGCCCACTTTTCGTGATCGAGCCAATGGCAGTGTCACGTTCCGCAAGAGTCCTGAACCTCACAAGGAACGTCACTTGTGTTTGATGGTCACAGTTTTGTCAGCTACACACTGTATCTTTCTTCACTCGGCTCCGGAGAAGCTCATATAGGGTTATAGCCTTGAATCGAATCGTCGTGTCGTGACATCCAGTTGAAGTCAGATGACTCGTCACAAGCTGCCTTTCAAGTTGAAAGGCGCTCTCCGCGAATGACAGGAACACGTTCAGCTTGAAGATCTTCGATAGCATGCTAGCGGGAATAGTAACGATCAGGTTCCCAGACCAACGGTGGCAGTCCGTCCTTCGCTCCTCGATCATTTCTCCTTAAAGCGAGTTCTTAAATACCCGACTCCCCTCCCCCCGCGGCCAGAATCTGGAACCCAACTCAAAGATGGGCATTTCTCTCCCGAAGGCTCAGCTCATCTCTCTGTGTCTAGAGACATTTCTATATGGTGAATCTAGGGAACTCTACCCATCTTCGTTTTAGCTGACATCATGACGTCTGTGGACAGGAGTGTTCTTCACGTTGGTTTTGATAACCACAGCACTCATGACATATAATGTCACAGAAGACATTCGTAGACAGCGCGTAAAGGTCCTCTTGCTGTCGTACGCGATGCTTGCGGTGGCAACCATGGTCTGAACATCCGACATCGTACATATATGAATCTGATCATCGCCACTTTGTTTCTAGCATCTAATCGTTGGCTGGGTTCAAGGGGAGTATGCCTTCGTTGATCAAAAAGGGGGCAGTGCAACGGCCTTCTACGCGGACATTTCAGATCTCACGAGCCTCCTGAGACAGTCTTGCCTGTCTATTCAGTCGGTACTGGGGGATGGTATGATCGTGAGTAGCCACCAATGCATTCTTTGCTTCACCTGATGATCCCAAAAAGATGTGGCGAATGTACATTATATATGGTAAACGTTTCAAGGTCATAATCCCAACGCTAATCCTTGTGGTGGCGTACGCAGGTACGGCTGCGAGGATCAAAGCAAATCCACCTCTGATAGCTCTATTCTAGGGATTGGTATTGCCATTCTCCCCGTCACCATGAAGGTTCGGCCTGGTACCAACATTTTTCAAGTGTCGAAAGCCTTGATCACGGCGTATTTATCCCTGACAATGGCTACCAATGTTATCCTCACGGGCAAGTATTTTATCGTATCAGGATTCTCACAGGCATATTTCAACGAGCTCACACACGATCAGGTGCGATTGCATTGCGGATTATTATTGCTGGTCGGCCTCTGCATGGTTCTAGGCCACACTGGGTGATCATATTCACCCTCGTCGAGAGCTGCGCTTTGTATACCGCGACTATTCTCGCCGCGCTCGTGGGCTTCCTGAGCGGTTCCTTCGGGCAATATGCCGCGGTGGATGCGATTATCCCAATAGTTGTAAGCGTCCGGTGTATCTCGAATCTGCCGTTCGAGTGCCACAGACCAACACCATTGCTTTAGGGAATCTCCTTCTCTCTCATCGTGCTTCAGATCCGGTTCCACGTCAATGCCACGCATGGCCCCCGAAGTCATTCCTCGGGCGCAGTCTGGCACAGACCAGGAAGTCGCCCCGCTGGCGGGGAGGATCCTTTTCGATTATCAGTCCTCGTGTCTAAACATACCAACCCAACGCACTTGACTGGTAGTCACAGTAAAGATGACTGCTCATCGGACATCGACACGCCTACCCCGGTCTAGTTAGTACGTTTAGCAACGTATACTCAGGCTCCATTATGCATGAAATCGTCATAGACATGGGCGTTGGATATGTTACTGTGAATGTGTCCTGCCAACTTGGAATCTGAGACGCGGACGGAGAATTCGATGGGCATGCACCTTGGCATGCACCCTAATTTTGACTGTGAAGGGACTTTGGAGATTTTTGATTGCGATGCCATATCTGTCCTCTTTCACTCGATGTTTTCGTCCTACTTCAAAGTTCGGCTCTATTCTCTCCTTACTGGATCTGCAAGGGTTTGTTGTATTTATCGTTGTTACTCTATTCTCCCGATTAATTAAAAACATGTTTGACTTTGGCACTTTCCATTATCTTCGAGCGTACATTATCTTGCAGGCCGAGGGACTGGACCGGTGCAGCACTGGGATGAGCGGAGAAAACGGGGCGCAGCACAGAATGCCAACGTTGTGAAGAGGTTGGGTATATTTAGGGAGAGGTGGGAGTGGGAGTGGTACTACGGCTAAGTCAGCTAGCTTGTACTACGGTACTGTAGGGGCGGCTAGAAGAGAAAATAGAGATAAGAAAAAGGGAAAGACGTATAGGCGATGTAGAGACTTGGCGAGGTCGCGACGAGCGGGAGAAAGAAAGGAGCTCCGACTTTGGATTAACTTGAAGAGACGGGGCGAGAAGAATGAGCACGTGCTCGTTCGTTCACGCTCTACGCCACCTACTCGCTTCGGCTTATGGTAGAACGACCACCTTCCAGTACAATTTTTCGTGCACAGGAAATTTTTCGTGCACAGGGCACGCGAAATCTCCGGTCGTCGTCCGTCCCCACTTCAAGTTCCCGCCTCTTCCCTCCGAGTCTCCCTCGCCAGCCCGCAGAGATTGCTCCGAGTCCATGGTCTCAAGCAGTGTGACTGACATCAACAGTGCAACATTCAATCAAACAAGATCAGACTCCCGTACTTCCTTCCGCACCCCTAAAGTTCTAGTCTGTGTAGATAAAGACCGGTGAACCATTAGTCTAGTCCATTTCTTGGGCCTTCATCAACATTTTTTCGAACTTCAGTTGTCCTATGCCCAAGGCGCGACTTAAACTTTTCTGCTTTGACCTGGTCTTTTATTTTGCTTGAGCTACACTGTGGCCAGTCATGCCAGTGGTTCCTTATTTCAAAATTGTCCCCGCTGAGAACTATCGCACATTTTCCTATTCCGTAAGAAGATATGTGTGCTGTATTCTAAACAAAAAATTCGTCTGCGAAGAATGTCGACGAAGATAGGTAATAATACGTGGAGCGAATGAAAAATCGCTTGTTTGACATTGACTTTGTTTGGATGAATTATTTTTTTCCTTTCTCAGGTTGCGGTCATAAAGTTGGCACCTAGTGACACTCGAAGCCTGCTTAG
Organism: Lactarius quietus; assembly: GCA_015025155.1. Classification (NCBI taxonomy): domain Eukaryota; kingdom Fungi; phylum Basidiomycota; class Agaricomycetes; order Russulales; family Russulaceae; genus Lactarius; species Lactarius quietus. The sequence goes on along the minus strand of WITN01000004.1, from coordinate 729,904 downwards.
AACTTGTGCTCTAGCCGCAATCCCCGAATTTCGCAAGAGTATCGAGACTCCACGTGTCTGCGAATTATTTCCGACATTTGACCCTGTTGTGCTTGATGGGCACATTTTCGTCATCTGTTAATTGCTTTCGAGAGAAGCCCAGCCTATTCCCACGGGCACGACGAAATTATTTGAGCTCAGAGCTCAGAGTTCTGAGCTCAAATCGTATCGTCGTGCCGTGGCATCTATTTCTGGCTCATCACAAGCCACTTACCAAGATTGTTCTCCGCGGACGGGCTTTCAAGATTCCCTTTCGGTAGTATGTCCAACGGAACTATTAGCGAGCCGATCCCCAGACCGACGGAGGTCTTAGATTTATGAAGAGAACGCGAAGTATACCCGCCTTGGCACTCTCTCATATTTTTATTTTTCATTTTCCCTCTCTTAAGGAGACTCTCAGGTGCTCCCCTCTGAGTTACCCTACCAAAAAATGAGCATTTCTCCCCTGAAGGCACAGCTCCTGGCTCTGTGTATATCAACGTTCCTATATGGTGAGTTTAGGGAACACTCCCCTTCTTCCTGTCAACACTTAATCACGTCCATGCATAGGAGTGTTCTTCGCTCTGGTTTTGATAACCACAGCAGTGATGTCATATAAGGTTACGGACGATATTCGTAGACAGCGCATGAAGATCCTCCCAGTGTCATATGCGATGCTTGCTGTAGCCACCACGGTCTGAACGCCCAACCTCTTATGTATGCATATCTAATCACCGCCGTTTTGTTTCTAGCATTTTATCGTTGGCTGGGTTCGCGGATTCTATGGCTTCGCTGATCAAAAGGAAGGCAGTGCATTAGCCTTCTACGGGGACGTTTCAAATACAACGAGCCTTCTTAGAACGGTTTGCTTGTGCGCTCAGGCGGTAATGGGGGACGCTGTAGTTGTGAGTGGCTAGCTATACATTCTTTGTTTCATCTAATCTTTCCGAAAGATATGGCGTATGTATATTGTATATGACAGACGGGTCAAGTTCATCATCCCAGGGATAATTCTTGTCATTGCGTACTTAGGTATGACAGCGAGGGTCGGAGCAGACCGACCTCTGACACATCTTTATTTCTAGTGGTTGGCATTTTCGTGATCATCATCTCCTCAAAGGTTCGCCCTGGTGCTGATATTTTCCACGTGGCGACAACTTGGGTCACTGCATATTTTGCCCTAACGATGACTACCAATATTCTTCTCTCGAGTAAGGGTTTTTTTATATTTGTGAGAATTCTCACTGTCATATTCCAACGGACTTATACGCGTTCAGGTGCGATCGCATTGCGGATTTTCTTTGCTGGCAGCCCTCTGCAAGGTCAGAGGCCGCACTGGTTAATCATATTCACACTCGTCGAGAGCTGCGCTCTGTATACGATCAATATCGTCGCCGCCCTCATCACCTTCCTCGGCGATTCGTTTGGGCAATCTGTGGCGGTGGATTCGATTGTCCCGATGGTCGTAAGTGTCCCGTATATCTTGTTTCTCCGACTGCCACTGACTCACATATTCGCTCTAGGGTATCTCCTTCTCTCTTATCGTGCTTCAGATTCGGTTCCATGTCAGTGCGTCAAGTGCCCCCCGACTCGGAAGTGATGCCTCGATAATATGGTATCGACCAGATGGTCGTCCCCTTGGCAACGGGGAAGAACCCGGGAGTACCCTGCGACCAATTCGAATGGCAATCCACGTATCCAAACAGACCAACACAGATATGAACGCGCACGATGTGGGCAAAGATGGATACGGCTGCTCGTTAGACATGGAATAGTCGAGCCCAATCTAGTTGGAAATGTGTTCCCTCCTGTGCATTCATGCCAGCATGCACACATTATCAGCTGACAGGCTGGGGGTCCGACTTTGTTGGATGTTGTATATCTATCGTGTCCGACCTTTGAATCTGAGACACGGCACGGACTTTGATGGGTGGATCCCTTGCTCACCGCCTCGTAATTTAGACTGAGAACGGTCATTAGGATCGTTCGTTTTATTCTGTACTATTCTCGTTTCACTTGATCTTTCTCTTTTGAGCAAGTTCTGGCTGGCCTGTATAAACAAAGCCTCGTTTTATTCTGTGCTGAGTAAAATGGGCCGTTCTTTCCTTCTTTCTATTTTCTTTATTTTTAATGCGTGCATTTGTGTGATTATGGAGCGTAGTAGATGGTGTTTTCTTTATAGAGGCTGAGATGTAGTGCTCGAGTTAGAGCGTAGTCTCCACTCTGTCCTTCGGCAATTTGCTCATTTATACATGCTGCAGATCATAACATGATATACGCGGTGGTGTTGGAACAACGTAAGGCTTAGGCTTGACTACGGGTACAAACGAATGTGAGGTGTGTTATTTCTGTTGGTGTCCGCTCAAACTTTTCGATGTATGGAAGACCAGCTTACGACGAGCATACAGTAGCGTATTCCTGCGAGGTCGATTTCTCCGATCACCGACTGTATCGCCATGGGCCTTCTGCAAGAATGTTCAACGGGAAGGTCGCTGTGGGGAGCGACGGGGGGAAAGTCTCCCAATTTGAGGAACATCGGCCCGTACGTGCGAACGTGTGTCGGATATATGATTGAGATTCAAGCTGATGTTCGCGAGGCCTTCCCTTCCTATCGATGAGTTGACACTTACCTCCGAGTCTTATCAAGCCATTACGCCTTTGCTGAGATAGTCTCGGACATCCGATGCTACCGCTGTGGAGATGGAGAAGGTGCTACGATTAACAACATGATCCTGATACAGACGTCGTACAAGTACAGGTCAATGCGGTGAAAAGAGCGTAGAAAGCAAGACGCGTGGGGTATACAGATTATTGTTCAGCGGTACTCGTTGGGGGAGGCGCGTGTAAGGAACGATTGTCAATCGAAATGCCTTTAATTTCGGTACAAAGTCAATACCCGTTCATGAGTTCATCAAGAAGACCTTACTTTTAGTTTGATTAGACGTTTTATAAATACCAATCAGTCGATGACTAAGTTCGAACATGTCGTTGCGGAGGGAGATGATGATGAACTGGGCGTTCTTCGTTCGATCTTTGATGTAGTTTGCGACGATGGAGACATTACGGAAATCTAGGGCAGCATCGATCTCATCCATAAAGTAAAGTGGTGTTGGCTGTGTGAGACTGTCAGGCTTTACGTGCGCAGGAAGGCGCACCCTACGTACCTTGAATACGTGAAGTGCGAAGACGAGTGCTAAGGAACTGAGAGTCTAAAGTGGAAGCGACGACGTTAGAAATGAGGGCATGACAAAATAGATACTGCGTTACCTTTTCGCCTCCGGACAGGTTGGAGATGTTTCTCCAACTCTTCTTGGGCGGCATAACGCTGAAAATGATGCCCTCGGAAAACGGGTCCATGCTGTCAACGAGTTCAAGTTCAGCATTTCCTCCCAGCGTGATCATCTGTCCAACAAAACATTCGTTTAATAGCAGTAGTGGCGGAAATACGATGCCATTGACCTGGTACATTTCCTTGAGCTTGAGGGAGATAGTATTGAAACCGGCCATAAACTCGTCGAGCCGCTGTTTCCGCAACGAGTCGTATTTCTGCTTCTCGGCATCCCGGAAAGCGGTCGTCTCTTCGAGGTCCTTTGCGCGACGTAAGAACTCTTCCTCGCGCCTCTGATATTCTTTCAGTACGGCCGTATTTGGCTTGCTCCTTTTCAGTTGTTCTGACAAAGTATCGTTAACGGCGCGTTCTTGTATTCCGAAGGCAACTTACCATCAAGAAGTTGAACATCGGCGAGAAGCTCGCGTTGGTTCAGACGAGAGAGCTCAGCGGCGCTGTAGATGTGCAATTCATTCGAGGGTGTCTTGTGTAGCTGGCGCGCCTTCTTTACGGGTTCGGGATCCTCTCCTTCGGTCTTCACGGTAGGTTCTGCAGGGCTCTCCTCTTTCACGCGTTTGGCCGACGAGTCCGGATTTTCTTGCCCGTTCCCTCCCTCGTCTTCCTCGTCTTCCTCATCACTATCGGCATGTAAGAACGGAAAAGTCAGACAGAATATCAGGCTTACTCGACGTCCTCCAGACGCAGCTTGTCATGCTCTGCCTGTGCCCTGTCCATCGTGCTCCTGTTGTCCTTCAGTTCGGTCTTCTTGTCGTTGAGCTTCTGCGTGAGTTCCACCTGAGGGGCGATTAGATAGCGGCACGCTGATACGAGAGGAAAATGCGTACCTCTTTCTTGCGGAAAGCCTGGATCTCCTCCGTCTTTTCGTCTAGTTCCGTCTTCAAGTTCTCTAGGTCGTCCTTCGAGTTCTCTACCTCGGCCTGCGCTGCTTCGACCTTCGCTCGGATGTCGGCGACGTAATCTTTGACCTCCTGCAGCGACTCGCTTAGCTTCTCGAGTTCAGCTTCTACATCTTCTAAGCTTCGCCGGTTAGTGCCAATGGAGCCTTTGAACTTGATCGAGTCTTTCTCGGCTTTGGCCATTGCTACCTCGGCTTTGGTGATTTCTTCATTGGCGATGTTGATGTGTAGCTTCAAACCATCGACCTTCGACTTCTGCGCGAGCAATCGCGAACCACCGATATCGAGGATCTTCTTTTCGAGAGCCTTGATGGCTTCCTCGATCTTACTTGACTGCGACTGCAACCTTTCGAGCTCACTCTGAGCGGTAGAAATCTCGCGTTCAAGTAATGCAATACGAGAGATATCGCCCGCATCGGGCTTGCTCTGCGTCCTAGGATGGCACGAGCGTTAGCATAGTGAGAACAACAGAAAGTGAGGCAGTGCTCACTTAAGGTCGCGGACCCGCTTCTCAGCTTCTATGACACGCTTCCCAGCGTTCTGGATATCTAGATTGACCTTGTCGATCTCGAGGTTGATCTGCGGCCCAGACTTCGCCACAGCCTCCAGTTCCGCCTCAGCTGCCCGAAGCTCGTTCGTAGCCACGGCGAGCTGCGCGGCGGCGGCCTCGCTGTCCTGCTCGTATTTTCGCAGCACGTCAGGCGCAACCGCATCGGCTGCGAGTTTCGAGCTCATTCCGCCGCCTCTGGGTTTTGACCCACCACCCGACATCGTGCCAGACGAATCGATAAGCTCTCCCGCGAGAGTGACGACTCGCCATCTGCGCCCACCGAACGCTATGCGATTTGCTTGTGCGAGATCCTGCGCGACCAGCGTATCACGCAATGCCTTGTAGAATGCGTGGGTGAACCGCGGCTCCTTCGGCTTGACGAGGTCGAATAGGCGTGGGACATTCTCTGGAGTCTGGATTGACCTCATGCCGTTCGTCTCGTCTATCTTCTCCAGCACAAGGAAATTCGCGCGTCCGACGTTTTGTTTGCGGAGGTACTCGATACAGGCTTGACCCTGCTGCACCGTGTCCACGACCATGTTGTTGAGGGAACCGCATGCAGTTGTGATCGCCACGTCGTACTTGTCAGGAATAGTCCCAAGACTTCCGAGTCGACCCTATTCTGCGACATGAGGCCCGCTCAAAAAATTCCACGCGGTACTTACGTGAAATCCGCTGACACGACCTGAGTTCCTCAAGCGGGTCAGGCTATCCAGCACCTTGTTCTGAGAAGTGTTGGCTGCTTGCGACGCTTTAGCTTCCTCAATACGTTGCCTCGTGGAGGACGCTTGAGCACGGAGCTGGTTAACGCGGGTGTTCAGGTCCTACGGAAGGTGAGCATCCTAGTAGCCGCTTGCAATGAGCCCTTGATAGTCGTACCTGGACCCTCTGCTTGGCGGCTTTCGTTTCTTGTTGAAGAGACTGGCGCCTATCCTTGAGATTTCCGAGTTCTCCGGTCTTGAAGCATAATCAGAGAGCGAACATATTCGTTAGACCAAGAAAACACACCTTGGCCTTCTGGTCACTCTTGACTGTTTCAAGCGCTTCTTGTGCCTCCGCGCTGGCTTGTTTGACCGCCTCAGCCTTTTTGACCAGCATGTCACGCTCACTTGTCTTGACGTCAACCTCGGCTTGTTTTTGGTTAATCTTCGTTTTCCAAGGCTGGAGCTCTTTCTGCTTTTGCTCGATCTGATCATGAAACACCTGGGTCTTATCTGTAGTGCCAATAAGTGCGCGATTGTCTGAGGATAAGGAGATCCAATACCTTTGAGACTATCGCGGATGCCTTCTAGTACCTTTTCCTCTCGCTGTAACTCTTCCTCATATTGGTCGGCTTTCTTCTTCTCGTTCTTCATTTTTGCGGTGTTCTCTTGAATGGAACGGAGAGCGTCGTTGCGAGCGTTCTCGTCCTGAAACACGAACCGGTCAGCCAGTACCCAGACAAACACGTAGCGCTGAAAACATACGTCCTGTAACGACTTTTTGAGTTTCTTGGCCTTGCTATTCGCATGTTTACGCTTCTCCTCCAGACCAACTTCCTGCTTTTCGTACACCGCCATCTCTTTGAGGGCCTCAGCAGCAGCGGCTTTGACTTCCTGTACACGACCACGCAGTTATGTTAACGTTTGTCGCGTAAAGGCACGGGTATGAAATACCTCATATATCTGCACGCGTTCCGTGTAATGTTTCTCGAGTGACTCTAGGTGCGCTATGTCATCCTTATTACGTTCGCGTTCGTCAGTAAGTTCCTTCTCGATTTGAGCCTACAAATGTGATTCAATACTGAGCCCCGCGCTGTGAGCAAGAAACCACGTACGATTTCTTGCTTCGCTTCCTTCTCATTCACGAGACACCTCCAGATGTAGAACTGGTATAAAGTTGATTGGGCGCGTACGTGGTCGTTCTGCAGGCGTAGATAGTTTTCTGCCTCGCGCTTCTCTTTCTCGAGTGCATTCTTCTCGCGCTCGACGAGTCGCAGACGGTTCAGCTTCTCTGTGCGGTCCTCAGTCAGGCGTTCCATTTCAACGAGAGCTGTGTCGATCGGCTCCTTATACTGTGAGGTTCCAATAATGTCCTCAAGGTACTCGAGTAAACCGTCTTCATGTTCCGACGGAGCCTTTGGCTTCATCTGGGCAATAGACTCTACTTCGCCCTGTCATGGGATAAGATAAATCATGCACAACGCCGGTGCTGACTCACTTGGAGAATAAGAAATCGATTATGATCAAGATCAATACCACGGCCTTTTAGAAGGGTTTGGACTTCTTTGTAGTTGCTTGCTCGCCCGTTAATGGTGTACTTGCTGGTATTGTTCTTGTACGCGGTGCGAGCCACAGCCAAAGTCGAGTTTGGGACGACAGAAAAGGCATCAGGGCCGGGCTGCATTGACAATGATCGACGGTTGCCAGATGGCTGACATAAATGAACTTACGAGATCGATAATTTCACGGAAATGAACCTCCACACTACACTCTGGCAAATCAGGGTGTTGAGCGGAGTTGTGTATTAGCTCGGAGAGCTTTCCTTGTCGCATCTTGGTGGCACGGTATCCAAACACGAAGAGCAGCGCATCGATGGTATTTGACTTGCCAGAGCCGTTGGGCCCGACAATTGCAGAGAAAGACTGCACGAAATTAGCGACGATGTGATGTAACGGAAACAACCAACCTTGTGAAAAGGCCCGATTTCCTGACGACCAGCGTAGCTTTTAAAGTTCACGAGCACCAGTTTATGAATCACGAGACGGGGATGGGGTCCTTTAGGCTCTTCTAACGGAGGGGGTGCATGTCTTGCCTTTGCGGGAGAGATTGGCAGATCATCAAGGAGCGATTTCTCTTCTTCGTGGACCAGCGAGGACGTGGGTGGTAACTTCTTTGGGCTGGGGACGGGTGTAGATTCCTCAGCGGAGAGTACTGGCTCCTCATTGCTGTTGTCGTGCGAAACGGCCTTCGCGTTTTCGTCAAGGTGTATGTCGGTGACGAAATCTTCGTCCTCGGCGGATTGAGGTGACAAGGATTTCACCTTTCTAGATGACCTTTTGGCCGCCCTTCGTTTGGAAGTGGTCGGAACTTCGTCCTCTTCGCCACCATCGTCATCAATATTGCCCAAAGAAGGTTCGTCCGGAGGCTCAGCTTTGACACTCACAACGGTCGACCTCGATGGACGTCCGCCACGCCGGGAGGTAGGAGGTTTCATAGAGCCATTATCACCAGAAGAACGTGGACGAGAAGAAGGCTTTACAGGGGCCTGTTCCTTGGTACCGTCTTCATCGTCTGAGTCAGGAGGGATCTGGTCCTTGCTAGACCTGTTGTTAACGGGAGATGCTGCAGACACAGCGACCGCTCTTCGAGTCCGGGGCCTTACAATAGGCTTTACATCTTCTTCGTCCTCTTCGTGGACGTCCTCCAGTTCGGGTGATGGGCGTGACTTCTTCGCTGGATGTGATGACTCCCGGTCGTCATCAGAGTCATCAGAGTCCTGTACTTGGCGCAGAGCACCTTTCAACCTAGAGGAAGCGCGTGATGTTTTCGCAGGAGGGGGTGCCTTGGAGGATGATGAACGGCGCGTGGTACGTGATGGGGGTTTGACCTGGACGTCTTGCTCGTCGTTGTCCGCGTTGTCGCCACTAGATCTCTTTCTTTTAGAAGGGGGAGCAGAGCGTTGGGGTGGAGGTTCATTCTCTGGTTCTGCTGAGAATCTGGAAGAAGAGCGTGTAGAGCGACGAGGAGGCATCTGTATGCGTGTTAGGCGAGGAGAATGGCTGTTTAGCGACGCGCCATGTCACGCGTTTGTCACGGTCACGAGGGGTGCATGGACCAGGTACGAGGGACGACGAACATTGGTGTTGTTGTGGACTGGGACAAACGTGGAAAAGCCACTTGAACTGGTACCACGACCACCTTCAACCTCAACCGCAATCATGGATGACGGTACGTCTTCAGCATCACCGACAACCACCCCCTGGCAGCGGCGACATTGGCGACGAGTACTATAGAAACTTCACCGCGCCATTTCTCTACTTTCTCTGCTTTTTCAGCTCGCCAACATAAGACAGAAACGGTCCCAGCATCCCGTTCAGGTCAATGTCGGCGGTCTGTACTTGGCTTCCCGACAACATTACTTCTACTTTCTTCGACCTCTCCTTCTCATTTCCTATTTCTTCCTGCTCCCCCGCGTCGTTCATCAGACGGAGCGTTGGCAACACCAGGCGCCCGCCATAGCTGTCACATCAGTCAGCCAATGTTCACCTAATTTCTTCCATCATTGTCGTCTTCCCGTCGTCGCTCCTATTCGCCTCTTCCACCGACAACCATAACACAACCTGACGTTCCTTTGTCCCGCATCAGCTTGGCAGTCACAAGATATGGCCCCCAGCAGCGCACCCATCAGCATTCCTACCGCGGATGTAACCATGGCCAACGGCACTACAGAGAGCCAGGCTTGGGACACGGGGCGCTCACCGGGCCGTGGCGGGGGTGGTGAGCCACCTAGGCGTTCAAGCAGGAGTAGGAGCCCCGGACGTGGTAATGGCGATGACCGAAAGTATGCATTCATCCTTTTCTCCCTCCTTCCCTCTCCGTACAATAATTTCCCGATTAGTCGCGGTGAGGCTGGACAAAATCCCGGCAATAACCTTCACGTCTCTGGGTTGAGTTCCCGTGTCGACACGCGTGATCTTGAGGCTGCCTTTGCGAAGATTGGCAGGGTAAGGGTAGCGTTTTATCGCGTTGCTCATTAATTTAACTCATTGTCATCTAGGTTAAAAAAGCATCTGTCATGTATGACCCACATACCCGCGAGTCTCGCGGTTTTGGCTTCGTGACTATGGAATCTGTTGAAGAAGCCGAGGCGGCTGTCACCGCGCTCAACGCCACAGATCTGATGGGAAAGACCATGACTGTCGAAAAGGTACGCCTCCAACCGCCTATACTAGGACAAAACTAACCGTCAATCAGGCTCGTCGCGGACGTGCCCGCACCCCGACACCTGGAAGATATTATGGGCCGCCCAAGCGCAATGACCGTAAGACATCTTATCTACGGAGTACTTGCATACCCTGATTCGTTCCCTACTAGGTGAGCGCTACTACGACCCACGTCCGTATGACTCGCGTTATGCGCGCGACCATGACCAAGACGATCGTCGCGGAGGACGTGGCGGGCGATACGATGACCGCCCACGCGACTACGACCGTGGCTATCGTGACTATGACAGGGGCCCACGCGACTACGACAGAGGAGGAGGAGGAGGAGGAGGGTACGGTCGCGAGCCGCGCGATTACGATCGCCGTCACGACGACAGACGGTACTGAACAATAGTTCACAAAATGCTATTCTAGCGGCCAATTCACATGATTTCTATTGCTTTGTCAATTTATTGCGTCTTCCTGCTACGGTAGTGCTTCGGTGTTTTGAATGTCACTTTGTTGTACGCGAAATGCCCATCAAAGCAATGCAAGACGACTCGAGACCTTTCCCGTGCCTTAGAGTGCTTACTCTAGCCTCAGGCCTCAGGCTTGAAGCTTGCAGTCGGAACCACCAAATGCTGCTACTACTTGCCACATCTGACGTGCCGATTGTTCGCTGTTCATTAACGTTCATTCCTCATTGGGGGCGTCCACTCTTTCTTTGATCTCTGCTACAAGTTAGCAGTACTTTGACGACTGATCAACAGCCGCTCAGCTAAGGAGTCGCCACTCACCCAGCAACTCCCTCTCCTTGTGATGCGCGTGCGCGTGAACTACGGCTGGGGCCAGCAAGGTGAGATCCGGGTTAGAGCATAGCCATCCGACTGCAGTGACACCTGGGAGGCCAAGCACCACGCAAGTGCGGTCACAACGATTGGCGGTCATGGTACATTACTTCTGTTATTCATCGAGGCGACAATAATACATTATCCTGGCTATTGGGCATATTGGTCGACCCCTTCCTGTATGAGCTCGGCCAACCGCATGTCATACCCGATGCATTTGATGACTTGGAAACTATATTTCTGTGGGTGGACATGGGTGTCAGCTGATCTTAAGTTCGTACAAGAAGAACACACCTCCGCTCCAGAATTGAAAGCATCGTGAATGGCACGCATCTCCATTGTCTCAGAGCCTTGATGGTACCGCTGAGTCCACTCCTCAATTTCGGCGATAGATGGTTCGGATCTCTTGCGTTTTCGCAGAGTACACCGTGCATGGAGGTCGCACACTTTCGACCTCCGAAGCGTCATCAACATCGAGCGGGTGCACTGTGAATATATGCGCTGACCCAGGTACCTGGGAAAGAATGCGGAACATCTCACCTTGACTGGCAGCATGTGCCAATCGTCGATTGGAACCTTCTTTGGAGTACGGACGCCAGTGTACACACCACGGTACTGGAGGCAGGTCCTCCTACCATTTGACGGATCCACAAAAAGATGAAATGTATCATGTAAACGTGCACCTGGAGCCGAGAGTATTACTCCCGGCTCCCCAATACAAATGGGTGCGAGTGGTTGTGCTTCGGTGTTGGCGCAGAGGAAATGTCCCGTCTCATATCCAGAGACTACTCTGCCCGTCGGCCGCTCATTATGTGGAGACCCTCCAAACACTTTGGAAAATGTCAACCATGGAATGTCAGGAGTCTTCCTGGCACGCGCAGCCTCCCGTGGTGCTGGTTTGCGACCATGAACCCCCACTGCACGGAAAATCGCGGTGCGGTCGTGGGCGCTAGTGCTATCACACAATTTGGCGATGATCCCATTGGAACTTGAAACCCGGTGCGCAGCCTCGGGTGGCATCGCGGCCACTGGAGGTATCCGTGGTCTTGTCAATGCTCTAGTCAGTGGCCGGGTGCAAGTTGAAGACTGTAAGACGAACCTTTGATGGCGCCCACGGCTGCGTCGATCAAGGCGTCGATCATCATCTCGCGCCACGAGGCGAGGCTGTTGCTGATGGCCCGGAGGAGCTGGCTGAGATCAGGAACCAGCTCGCGACGGGGTCAACTGCTGCCCACCTTCAGGCATCACTGCTGCATGACGATCACAGAATGGCTCCAGGAGCTTTCGGTATTCTTGGGCCTTCATTTCCTCACAGCGCAGCTCAATTTCGAGGATTTGGCATCGCAAATCCAAATTTTGTGTGGGCAGAGCATCTCCCCCGCGAGGTAATTCAGTGCGTCCTGTGTGCATTGATGGAATCCCAGGGGATGCAACAATGGACCGCATCGACATAGCTACGATAGTGCTACCGTGACGATCCGATAAGACAGTGATCGGAGTGTGATCATGTGATTATTCGTGCGGATCCCACGGTCGGTCAGCGCCAACTTAAACGTTCCCTAGAGCTGCACGCGTTTCCCTACGTTTTGCACTCGCGCACCGGGAGGTAGAGAAGAAAGAATGCACATTGCTGGTTCGTGTCTTTGCATTGTTCTCTTTTCGATCGTTGAAGTTGCACTGCACCGGAGCGCTTACAGACCGAGGGCCCCATACAATCTTAGTTATCGAGCAAATGATAGAGAATGTCGTATCTTCAAGTTACGTCCGCAAGAACTTGAAGGGTGGATGAGACTGCTTTGCGGCTATGATTGACCCAACCGTAACTGATGTTTGCCTTTTTCGGATCTAGTAATCTAACTTTCTCCAGCCACTGGCTATAAGACTAGGACAGCCGCACTCGACGACTCGTCGACCCAAGCAACGCTGATATAATCCAAGAGCGCTGTCGCTTCCGAGTCTTGAGCATCATCCGTTAAAGTAGCGTCGAAAGGTCATGTGTGAAATTTGCAGAGAAGATGGAACAGTATATGTCTCCTCGTAGAGGCTCTGAGGTCGTCGAAAATATTGCTTCCAGTGGTCGTTGCAGTCAGTGGCTGACTCCGATTGGGGGATAAGTCCAACGAAATCACTGTGACGAAAACTGTGACACGGCCCCGAATCCTTGCACCCAAGCTTGCACCAATCCATTTTTTTGATGAATCCAGTCCAGGCAAATTCTTGGGAACGCATACAACAAGCCATCGATGTTCAAATCAAATCATTGGAGGAATCCACGCGAGCAACCATACGAGCGTTGAGGTTTCGCCGTAATGCACACTCGCCCATCTCATCTCTACCCCCTGAAGTGCTCGCTGCCATATTCTCCTTTTTGTGCTTACCTGGAGTACCATCACTAGGTGGAAAGCCAGACAACCATCTAGCGCGGCTCCGTGTATCCCACGTCTGTCATCAATGGCGCGAGATTGTACTCAATCAACCCTTCTTGTGGAGCCATGTCGATTTCACTACCGTCAGTTTGACAAGAGTGACTGAAACTCTCATTCGGGCCAAGTCGGTACCATTATATTTCGAGGCAAGGTTTTCTAGCTGTCAATGTGACAATGTTCGAGTTAGTACGTTTCAAAAAGAACTCGAGGCCCACATCCCCCGCATATGCCACCTTAGCATTACCGCCAAACACTTTCTTCTTCGTTGTACACTCGAAGGATTTGTATCACCTACTCCCACTCTCGAATATCTTTCTCTATCTTCCTGTGGAGGGGAAGAACTATTCATCCCTGACACCCTTTTCGATGGCTCAGCCCCTAGGCTCTCTTGCCTAAAACTTCGCAACTGCAACATCAGTTGGAAGTCACCTTTCTTGAAAGGTCTCAAATATGTAGAGATACTCATGCCGTCTGAAGATGCGAGGCCAGAACTCGAAGTTTGGTTGGCAGCACTGGACCAAATGTCACTGCTAAGGACGCTCACCCTTCATTCGGCTTCCCCAATTGCTTCTCCATTTCTATTTGACGTCAAGCGCACCATCACACTTCCTTTCCTTATACACTTGGATATCTCGGCCTCTCCTCTGGATTGTACGCTCGCACTTGCTCATCTCGACCTGCCAGCACTCACCTCCCTGTGCCTCACCGTAATCTATCATCTTACGGACCGCAGGAACGTGCACAAACTTCTTCCGTATGTCGCGCAACATGCCCATGGAACCCAAGACACCCAGCCTCTGCAGAGCGTGCTCATCCGCAGCTATGCAATGACCTAGGCATCCTTGTGTGGCCAGTGCCCGGTATTGACGCCGAGGTTCACGACCCACCCACCTTTCTCGGCGCGACGCTTCCTACTCGCGTGACACTCACCTTTAGGAGCAAGGACCGGGATGGTTCTGATGCCCACCGCCGGATCCTCGACATGGTGATGGTGGCCCTTCCCCTGGATGACCTCGTGATGTTTACTGCACAAGGCCTAGATGAACTCGGCCCCCTTGCCGAAGACCTCTCAAGAAAGTCTCTTCTCTGGTTCCGCCATTCGCCGCAGTGGGCCCTGCTACGGCGCGTGCGACTGGCCCCTCCTGCGGACCTTGGATTCATAAAGATGCTGCTAGAAGGCAACGGGGGAAGTGAGAATCCGCTGCTCCCTTCACTGACAGAGCTTGTCCTGGTTTACGCCTACTTGTATCAGCTTCCCCTGTGTGACGCACTGATGAAGCGCGTGGAGCAGGGGGTTCCATTGGAGATGCTCGACTTGCGCTTGTGCCTCCCGGATCTTGACAACGCCGCAGCTGTTCAATTACTCAGTGAAATTGTAATCGACGTCCTGGGTCCCGAGGAAACATTCGAGGCAGTAGAACAAATAGAATCTATGTGGGACCCCTTAGTGGCTCGTGGCCCCTTCATCGAAGAAACCGATCCAGACACAGAGGATGACGATGACCATTAACTGAGATGATTCAGGTACAAGAGGTACAAGTGATGATGACGATAACGATGGGAAGGTCGAGGACTACTGGGGGATGGTTGCAAATCGGCAAGTCGTTGACGGCCCGTTTGTTCAAGGGTATGTTAGCAAGTACGATCTGATAAGATAGATCAGAGCTCAAGGGATACATCGTATATACGCATTTATTAAACCGTAGCCCCGGCTGCAACTGGTCTTTGTCTCTGACTTGTAATCAGGATTTTAAACTGATCAAAACAAAAAAAGACAGATCAGAGAGTGATTATTCGTGCCACAGTGTGCGCCTCAAACGGTCTCGGCGTTGCTGGTTTCCTTTTTCCATTGAAATTGCACCGCACCGGAGCGCATACAGAGCAAGAACCCTACACGATACTTAATTATCAAGAAAATGTAGGGAATGTCGCATCTTCAAGTTGCGCCTGCAAGAAGGGTGGATCAGCCTGCTCCAGTTGCGGCTGACGCTAGTGCAAATCTCATATGATCTATGTGAGTGGCTCACCCGTAGCTGAAGTTGTGGTTTGTAAGTGATCTGGACTTAACCTAATCTGTTTCCCTGGAACAAGCCCTGGAAGTTCGACAGCGACGACCCAAACCCGCGCTCAGTCCTGTCGTGCTTCCAAGTCTTGGGAATCACCCGTGAAAGTATTGTCAAAAGGTCGTGTATAAAGTTTGCAGAGAGGTCATAACTTGTAGAAGTTGATGGCGTCGACAGGATTGCTGGTTGTTGGCTGGTCGAGGATAAGCTGCGTCCGTGCGAAAATGACTGAGGAAATGACCACGGAGTTCGGACCGTGTTACACCATGACTGCATGACTCGCAAAACCTCCATCATATGAGTCACTCGATAAGATGCCCTGTACGATATATATGACGATGCTTTTCTTGACATCGAACCCTAAGCTCGACCTACTTACTGCTTTCAACCTCAATAGTACCTCTCTTAGCTTCCCGAACCCGAATACACGAATATTTCCTCTCAACTTGTGAACCATTGCTCCGCGGTCTGATTGACTCGCATTCTTGAACTGGAACTTGAACTGGAACAAACGACTTCAACGACTATCGATCGAACCTTGATACGCCTTACTGAGCGTAACACCCAGAAACCACCGCTAGCGAAAATTGTGACACTAACCTTGCAACAATCCAAATTTTTTATGAACCCAACCCAGACAAATTCTCGGGAACGTTTACAACAAACCATCGATGCTGAAATCAAATCTTTGGAGGAATCCGTCCGAGCGTTGAAGCTTCGCCGTAATGCACTCTCACCCGTCTCATCTCTACCTCCCGAAGTTTTCGCTGCCATATTTTCCCTTTCGTGCTTACCCGGAAAGCCAGGCCACCATCTAGTGCGGCTCCGTGTATCCCACGTCTGTCATCAATGGCGCGAGATTGCACTCAACCAATCCCTCTTGTGGAGTCACGTCGATTTTGCCGCCTTTAGTTTGGCGGGTGTAGCTGAGATGCTCGTTCGTGCCAGGTCGGTACCCTTGTATTTTGAGACAAGGCTTTCTAGCCGTCGCTGGGACGATGCTCGATTTAGTATGTTCCAAAAAGAAGTCCAGGCGCGCATACCCCACATATACCACCTTAGCATCAGCGCAGAACTCTTCCATCTCCACAGTATACTTGAAGGACTTGTATCACCTGCTCCCACTCTCGAATATCTTTCGCTATTTTCCCGTAGGGGATGCTGCGCCTGTGGTGACTACGGGAGCAGCACAATGTCGGAGAAGCAATTTGTCCCTGATACTCTTTTCGATGGCTCAGTCCCTAGGCTCTCTTACCTACAACTCTGCAACTGCGACATCAGTTGGAAGTCACCTCTCCTGAAAGATCTCAAATATCTAGAAATACGCATGCCATCTGAAGATGCGAGGCCGGAAATCTCAGTTTGGTTGGCCGCGCTGGACCAAATGCCACAGCTAAAGACGCTTACCCTTCATTCAGCTTCCCCAGTTGCTTCTCGCTTTCCATTTGACGTCGAGCGCACCATCACACTTCCTTTCCTTACAAAATTGGATATCTCGGCCTCTCACCTGGACTGTGCGCTTGCACTTGCTCATCTCGACCTACCTGCCCTTACCTTCCTGTGCCTCACGGCAACCTATAATATCGCAAATGGCGATGACGTACAACAACTTCTTCCATATATCACGCGACATGCCCACGGACCTCAGGACACTCAGCCTCTGCAAAGTCTCCTCATCCGTGAAGATGCAGAAAAGCTAGACATCCTTGCGTGGCCAGTGCCCAATATCGATGTCGAGGTGCATAACCCGCCTGCCCTGCTCGGCACGACGCTCCCTACACGCGTAGCGCTCGCCTTTAGGGGCGAGGACTGGAATGGTTCTGATGTCCGCCACCTGATCCTCGATATGGTGATGGAGGCCCTTCCCTTGGATGGCCTTGTGATGCTCGCTGCACAAGATCTGGAAATCGATGGCGAACTTGCACGAGATCTCTCAACGGAGCAGTTCTGGCTCCGTCACTCGCCAAAGTGGTCCCTGCTCCAGCGCGTGCGACTGGCCCCCCCTGCAGACTGTGGATTTATAAAGACGCTACGAGAAGACAGCGGGGGACGTGAGAACCCACTGCTCCCTTCATTGACAGAGCTTGTCGTGGTTTACGCCAGCTTAAATGAGCTTCCCCTGTGCGACGTACTAATAAAGCGCGTGGAGCAAGGGGTTCCATTGGAGATGCTCGACTTGCGCTTGTGCCAGAACTACGGTGGAGCAGTTCGGTTGTTCAGTGAAATTGTAGTAGATGTCCTGGGTCCCGAGGAAGCTTCCGAGGCAAGAGAACAAATGGAATCTTTGTGGAACCCCTTAGCTCGTGGCCCCTTCATCGAGATTTCCGGAGAGGAAGCCGAATCAGACACAGACGACGACGACGACGACGACTAACATGATTCAGATACAGGTGATGAAGATGATGACACGGGGAGGTAGAGAGAGATGGAGGCAGATCGGCGAGTTATTGATGGGGAGATCTGATGTCATTTACGAGGAGGCCAAAGATGATTCTACAATGACGGATCACACCGATCACCATGTCCTTCGATCAACCCGCCAGAACTTACATTCGAACTTCATTTGTCATATCTCAATTAATTTACTCTGTATACGTAGGCGTTTGTAGAGTGCCAGGCCTGACAGGATGTAAGTACAAGTAGGCCTTCACGCCTCTGCTAATTGGCGTATTATCGAGTATGCTCCGAGTGCGACTAGGAGCCTCTATTCCTCATTTGCAGAACATCCATCCCTCGAGCTCGTTTCCGAGTTGCGCCATGTGTCAATCACAAAGCTCACGAAGCACAGTCGAAGCGCTCACTCGACCAAGAAAGGCATGACCGCTCTTGCGTGGCTCCAGATAACCTTCCCGTCTCGGGTGTTCAAACCCCACCAAAGTCGCGCAGACGACGGCCTTCTAGACGCATCAGTCCTAGGGCTATGACTGATCACGACCACAACTGCGTCGACACGACGGCGCTGCTTTCCACTACCCAAGACTCTCTCCAGCCGATTTATTCATGGTTTACGCGTAAGTGTCCTCAGGCTGAAGCTTGGGAACGTATATCCGAACAGAACGGCAACCACCCAAAATCTATCAAAAAAGGCTCACAAACCGTTATCCTAGCATCATTACAATCGCCGGCGCGACAGTGATTGCATATTCTCCTTATCGCGCACACGCACGTTCTCCCTCCCATTCCCTTTCGTGTCCCAGAGCCTACAGCGCGCGAGCTCAGACAAGTCGAGCGACTTGCGGTACGCGGCGCGTGATTCCGTCGCGGAAGCACTGTCGGGGGTCGGAAGCGGAAACATGAGCGACATCCTGGCGTGCGCGCGGTGGCTTGGCTCAGCCGCAGCTGGAGTCGGCGTCGGCGCTGGTAGAGACAGCCGGCCCTGTGTACGACGGACATGACGTGGTGCGGGGCTGGGTGAGGCGGGAGTGGCGAGAGTCGAGATTGACGATCCGGATGAGTCGCTTGACAGTGTCGGTAGAGTCGGGAGACTCCGGATGTCTTCAGTGTGCTGATCGGCCGTCTTGGTCAAGTCGCCTTGATATGCCCGCTTTGTGTGGTCAAGTGGATTAGATTCAGTGAACACATCTTCTTCATGCGGGGAGCGAGCGAGAGATGGAAGGGTTGTAGATGCAAATCTGCCTGGGTGTGTCGGAGCTGTCTTCGAGATAAAGTGATGTTGATGCATTGGGTTTCGAGGCATCGGTGATAGTCGCACTTGCACATAGTCGTCTAAGCCTGGGCTGTATTGATAATCAGTCTCCGAGTATGCCTCAATCGTATTAAGTCGACGGTCGCAGGCCATGCGTTCGATCACAGGTCTACCCTCCTGTAGCAACACGAAGCCTGATGGGGGATTGGAGGTCGTATGATTGCTGGATGGAGATTCTGCAGGGCAGAATCTAAATGTGGTTATAGAAGAGTTTTGGGGATCAATCTTGAGCTTGAACATAGGCGGCAACCGCGACGAGCGATTTATGCCAGCAAAACCTCTCGAACTGGTAATATATGCGTGCATAATATGTCCTATCTGGTCAACAATTGAGCTACGTGCACGCGCATGCAAAAGCCTCATCACCGCAGACTCACGACAAATGAGGTGCACGCATACGGCGGCACCCGAAACCGCTGTACGCCAAGGTTATCGAGGAGCTGTTTCAGCCGAAGTTCCAGAGTAAAGTCCTCCTGGGTCACCTGGCGCCCGACAGCTGGGTACTCGTACATGTAGACCAGATCTAGTCCAGAGTAAGTGACTCGAAGGAGACGCCGCCCTTGGTTATCCCCAGCCTGCAGCTCACGCCAGACGGCATGCAGAAAGATACGGGGCCAGTAGTCTGTTGCCTTGAGTACAAGAGCAGGAGTGACTAGACCTTCCTCGTTATCGGGTATGAGCAGTAGCCTTGCCATCTTGGCAGTCCACGAGCTTGATGCCAAAGACATAGAGGAAAAAGTGGGTCCGGCGGACATCTTGGGAAGAGGGTGGGGGTAACTGAGTTATGTCGGCGTAGTGGTTGCAGTGTCAACCCAGATGGAATGTAATAACGTCGTTTTGACATTCAAACAACTCTCACATGCCACTCGCGTCCTACTATATGCGATGGTAGTCGGGCATTGTACGAAAGACAACCACGACGGCAGCGGCAATAAGGCCTAATATGAGGTCTTGAGAAGGCATCGCACGTCAGAAAGAAGGCTTGATTCGGAATTTTATGGGCTCCATTCTTGGAGAACAGCTTGAATCAAGGCATCGCGAGTCCTGACGTCGACCTGCACGATCTCTAGCGCCTGCCTGTCCGCCGCTGAGTCAGCTCATCACTTTCGCCAGGCGCGCCTACAGTACTCCAGGTTTCGTACTTCTGTCACCGTCTATGTTCAACAGTCTTGCGTCAAAATCATTTAGACGTAAATTTTTCCTCAATGCACACCCAAAATCGCCGCACCTTCTCCGTGTCGCTGCCCCAAGTATCCCGGTCCTAATCGCCACTAGCTATGCGCCTGTCCGGCACTACGCGCAGATCCCACCAGGAGGAGCAGGAGGCGGAGGAGGGATGCCTGGATTCAGGTTTCCCATGCAACAGCAGTATTCTAAAGGAGACGCCCTCAAGGAATTTGTGCGTTCATCACAACGCCGACGCTGTGATTAACATTGCTGACATGCTTTAGAGCGTCGACCTGACGGAGTTGGCAAAGATTGGGAAGCTTGACCCGGTGATTGGGAGAGATGAAGGCCAGTATATGCGATAAGTTGCTTCCCATCCCCATCTCACCGGCCTGAACAGAGATTCGTCGGACCATCCAAAGTGTGCAGTCTCTGCTGTCTATCTCGAACTTTGACTAACCCGTCTGCAAGTTCTTTCTCGGAGAACCAAATCAAACCCGGTGGTACGTTCTTCAATGGTGGCGATGTCTCAGCGCATATATTGATGCGCCCGCGCCCTGCAGCTCATTGGCCCCCCTGGGGTGGGGAAGACGGCTATGCTCGAGGGTCTCGCGAGCAGAATTGTCGCAAAGGAGGTTCCTGAGGTAAGCTCGTCCTCAATCCAACGCATTTCTCCTTGCTTTTATACGGATTAGTCCTTGCACAACAAACGCGTTCTCTCGATTGATCTCTCAGCTATCATGGCGGGTTCTGGCGTCCGTGGCCAGTTCGAGGAAAAGTTCAAGGCGCTAATCCGCGATATCGAGGATGAGGTTCGTATCTTTCTCTTTGTGTTGGTATATTGTACTTAAGAGCCTGTTAAGGCTGGCGGCGTGATTTGCTTTATCGACGAAGTCCGTACGTGGTTTCATTAGAGAATTGTTTGTTCACGTCAAATGCAATGACGCCTACAGATACCCTCTTCAACTTAGGCAAGGCTGAAGGAAGCATCGATGGCGGACAAATGATAAAGCCAGCCTTGGCACGGGGACTACAGCTTGTCGGTGCTACTACTCGTACGTTCCACACGATATTGCTCCTGAGATCATACTTACATGATGCGAACATAGCGGATGAGTTTAGAAAAACTATCAGCAAAGATGCGGCTCTCGAACGCCGTTTCCAACCTGTTACCATCGAAGAGCCGACTGTTGAGTCTACTATCTCCATTCTACGTGGGCTAAAGCCCCGCTACGAGGTCTGTCTGCATTCCCGTCCCGGTGGGTCATGGCATACGACTTAGATTGCTCGTGTAGGTCCACCATGGCGTTGAGATTTCCGACGGTGCCTTGGTCACAGGTTCATGAATAACCCTTGATGTCTTGTTCACGCCCAAACTAACCTCCATATCAGCCGCGGTATACTCTGCTCGCTACATCTCAGATCGTTTTCTTCCGGATAAGGCGATTGACCTCGTCGACGAAGCGGCATCATCGCTCCGGCTTGCGCAGGAGTCAAAGCCTGACGCGTTGGAGCAACTTGATCGGGCAGCCATGACGATGCAGATCGAACTTACAAGCCTGCGCAATGAGTCGGATCCACTCAGTGCCGAGCGCCGAGAGGCGCTCGAGCAAGCCCTAGAGCGCACACGCAAGGAGGCTGCCGCGCTTGAGGAGCAGTGGCAAGCCGGTGTGTCATATCTCATTCCCCTTCAGAACATTCACCTAATGTATGAGCAGAGCGGAAACGGCTACAACACACAAAGGAACGGAAGCGCCGCCTCGAGGAGGCTAAACATGAGCTCGAAGTCGCACAGCGCAAAGGTGATTATGAAGCTGCGTCACGTCTGCGCTACGCTACGATTCCCGAGCTCGAGCGCTCGATCCCCACGGAGGGCTCTGGTTCTGACGCCATGCTCGGCGAGCGCGTCACGTCGGACGATATCGCCCGTGTCGTGGCCCGCGCGACGGGCATCCCAGTGCATAGTCTGCTCAAGGGCGAGCGAGAGCGGCTCGTACATGTACGTGCTTCCTATCCTGCTATCCTGCTTGCATTTCTAACTATCCGTGCTGACGATACGATGGTTGGTTTGGTAGATGGAGGACGCATTGCGGGCTCGCGTCGTTGGGCAAGACCACGTCATTGGCGCTATCAGCAACGCGGTACGCATATCGCGGGCCGGGCTGCAGGCGCCCACGCGACCCGTAGCATCATTCTTGTTCCTGGGCCCGACGGGGGTAGGCAAGGTATGCCCTGGCTGGTGCACTTTCTGCTTCCCTTGCTCACCAAACTTGTTAGACCGAATTATGCAAGGCGCTTGCTGGATTCTTGTTCAACGATGAGCACCGCGCCCTGTGAGACCTTAATCGCTTTCGTTAAACTGATTAAGATTTTGACGCGGATTATAGGATTAATATCAATATGTCCGAAGTGAGCATATCTGGACTTCGGCCGGTCTATATAGCTCTAAGCATACCGATAGTATCATGATCGACATACCATGTCGCGCTTGATTGGCGCTGCCCCCGGATACGTGGGCTTTGAGGAAGGCGGTAAGATTTCTGAGGCTTCTTCGTTATTCCTGCTCGAATCCGGATCTAGGTCAATTAACCGAGGCGGTTCGACGAAAGCCTTATGGTACACGTTTTTTCCTAATCGCAGCTCTGCTTATGAATCTCATCGTTATTTTTCACCCAGCTGTGGTTTTGTTGGATGAACTCGAAAAGGCACATAAGGTAAGATTTTTCATCCCTCTAAGAATTATTCTGTAACGTGTTTCGGCTTAGGATGTTGTCATGATACTTCTTCAAATACTCGATGAAGGCACCATAACCGACAGCCAGGGTAGAAAGGTCGACTTTAAGGTGCGTCCTACATCACTAGTAAGTGATATCGACATGCTCAGTTCTTTGCTGTACAGAATACCATCATCTGTCTTACGAGCAACATCGGTGAGTTGCTTTTCTTCTGTCCAATTTCTTCGCTCATTTTACGTCCCCTAGGCAGTGACATCTTAGCCCACCCCTCGGCATCAGACAGTAGCTCCGGCACCGTCACACCCGAAGCGCGAACAGAGGTCCTGGAGCGCGTCAAGGAAGAATTCCCACCGGAGCTACTGAACCGGCTCGATTCGATGCTCGTCTTCAACCGACTCACGCGTGAGTCGATCCTGCGCGTTGTCGATCTGCGGCTCGCGGACGTTGCTGCCCGCCTCGCGCAGCGGCGCATCAAGCTTGACGTGGATGATGCTGCGCGCGCATGGCTCGCCCAGAAGGGCTTCTCAGACCTCTATGGCGCCCGTGCTATTGCGCGTGTCGTGCGCACGGAGGTGCTGTTCCCTTTGGCGCAGAAATTGATTGTCGGTACCATACGGTACGCTTATTGCGCCTGCGTGCTGTCCGTGAGTGCATCTGTTGATGCTGAGGATATCTTCTTTCGCAGTGATGGGGACATGGTTGATATTCGCGTGGGGATGGAGGGGACGCGGTTGCAGATTCACGATAATCACATCGCAGATGAGCGGGATGACTCGCCTGCTGTTCAAGAATGCCATGAATAGTTGAAACACTGACTTCTGCATCCTCCACACTCATTCAGGTTCTCATTGCATATTAATTATTGTCACGAGTAGCAAGACACCCAAAGTGCGCCGGACACTCCGTAAAGTTATGGCGCGCAATCGCCTCCTCCAGCGACCTCAACACTTGACGCGACGCAAAGCTGCTTCCATTTAGGAACAGGCAGGATTTCGATAGAAGGGCCGAGCATGGAGGATTTCGGACAAGGACACAGACAGACAACATATATTTTTGTGAAATACTACACATGGCTCGGCTCTGTACTAGTGAGATCTGCGGGCTTGTCGGCGGGCGTGCGTCCTTATTACCTTGGCCATGTTAGTGTCGTACCCGACACAAACTATGAATTCAAAACCGAATTTCTGTTCATGGAGAAGGCTATCAGCTCAACAATCCCAAGTCTGCATCGAGGCCGAGAAGATACCTCTGCACCAGAATTAAAAGAATCTCTAATTGCGCCAAGTTCCAGTACCTCGGACCCTTCATTGTACTTTCGGGTCCACTCGCGAATCTCAGCGAGTGAAGGGTGAGAGACGAAGTTGTTGCGCTTGCGTAGAGTACACCGTACGTGCACGTCACGCACTTTCGACGTCGCAAGTTGTTTCAAGAGCTTTTTGCGGCACTACGCGACATTGCTGTGAGCCAAAGGCCTAGACAATGATGCAGAACTCACCTGGACCGAAAGAGAAAGCCAGTCGGTTCTAGAAACTTCCATGCAGGGCGCGCGGACTTTCGTATACGTGCCACAATAGCGGAGTCGAGTTTTCTTTGGTCCCGCTGGCGAATTGATCAGGACATGGAATGTGTCCATGACGTCCTCGAGCAACTTAATTCCCGGAGCAAAAAGGATGACCCCCGGCTCCCCTATACGCTTCGGTGCGAATGGTTGTGTAATATTGTCGGTGCAGATAAAGTTTCCCGTGTCATATCCTCGAACCTTTCTACATATCGGACGCTCGGAAAACAGAATTCCTCCAAATATTCTGGTGAAAGTTAGCCAGGGTATATTTGGAGTCATTCTGGCACATGCGGCCTCCTGTGGTGCCAGCTGGTAGTCGTCAAGTCCAGAGGTGCTGAAAATCGCGGTTCGGCTTTGAGGGCTGTTGTCATTACACAGAGCAGAGAAGACACCATTGTAGATGTCTCCATTCTCCTGATTGCCGCGCCTCGCTATTTCAGGCAGTTCCAACTCCATAAGTGTCGACAATCTGTGAGTACTGAATAGAAAAGATATCTGAGGTGCCATTCAGATAATACGTGCTGCAAATAAAAGCTAACCGTTCATGGCGCCACCGAACTTGGTTGTCTTGCCGTACCACGGGGTTGGGCAGCAGCGACCGCACCTGCTGTGGTCTAGAACCTGGGAATGCGGCTGAGGGTGAGGCAGGAATGGACCTGGATGAAGTTGCGACGGGTTGTTCCCTTTCTCCGCCTTCGTGTGCAGCGTCAAGATCGCCACTGGCTTGTTCCAGCAGTTTGCGATATTCGTCGCATCGCCAAACAGCCCATGACCGCTCAATTTCGAGCATCCGGCATCGGAGGTCCAAGTTTTGTCTGTTAAAGCCTTGTTCCGTGCCTACGACACTTGCGGCCAAGGTTGGGGCTTCGGAGTGGGCAGGAATGGGTCGCATAGATACAAATCTCTGAGCTTC
This sequence comes from Lactarius quietus, assembly GCA_015025155.1. Taxonomy (NCBI): domain Eukaryota; kingdom Fungi; phylum Basidiomycota; class Agaricomycetes; order Russulales; family Russulaceae; genus Lactarius; species Lactarius quietus. The sequence continues at coordinate 704,769 of WITN01000004.1, read as the reverse complement.
GCTGAAAGTCCTGGACGCATTTATATCTTGAATATGATCGGACCCAACGTAGCCCCAGCAGTACTGCGGAGTGTGGAGTGCCCCACCATCGACGTAAAAGAACTTGCGCGTAGTGACTCAGAGTAACACGGATGGTTTGGTGGCGGTTTGGCAAGGGGCATAGGCACTCTTTTTACGCAATCAAAGAACTTGCATAATTTAGGTACGCCGACGTCTACCCGACGCAAGTCGTCTTTAGCGCTTTCGTGGTAAAATAAATATATTGTCTACTACTCCATAGCTATCTACAAGGCTATCTAGCTATCATAGTTGTGAGGTGACACTATCGGAGATCGGCTCATCGGAACAGGCGAGCCGTCTGATATCCTCATATCCGGGTGAGTTGGGCAAGTTGTAAACAATCCTATCGACTAGAGTAAGCTGGCTACATCAAAGGGGTGCGGCTTCAAGTTGCGTCCGTGCATGAGTTTCTCTATACTGCGTGCAACCTTAACGCTCCACACGATAGTCTTCCTGTGGTCAGCGTGTTCGTGGCATGCTGCTGCGCGGAGCAGGGCACCTCGCGCAACCCAGAGAAGGGTTAGCGCGTCGATTTTTGAGCGCTAGACAGCGTGTTAGCGAGACGGTCCACATCATCGGAGCATCAGTTACATCCTGATATGATTGCGCCTAGATGTGGTAGGTAGGATTCGCCCAGCCGCCACTCAGTTCCCAGTCGAGTCAGAGGAGTATGTTTTCATAGTAAGGCGTGGTGTTCGGCGCGACTAGGTCATCAACCGAGTACCCCGGCCCCCGCCAACAGTGCAATCGTCGACGGCCAAGTTTGGGCTGCGCAATGAGGTGATTCATGGAGCACTAAGCTAGCCGCGACTGAGCTAGAACTCGCCATTACGTGGGCGCTGGCGGTCGTGGGGTGTAAGGAGCGAGGTGTTCCAGTGGTAGGCCCAAACGATGTAGGACACATGCACCGTAGGCGATCATAATTTCAAAATAAACGGTGTCGGGTGTAGCCTTTATTGTGCATACGCCAAAGGAGAGGTGTTGCGGGCGAGGCGAGGACTGGCATGGCGCTCGCGTATGGGAGTTGGTATAGAAAGCAACGGTCATATGGCTCATATCATGAGATGATCGTCATTGAACAAATACAACAACCACTTACACTATAACTTGGCTCCAGGTCCTCAGGCCTCAGAACTCATATCGCAAACGACGTTACACTAGTACTGTTGGTGACGAAACGATACAAGCCTGATACAAACGGAGCGGGGACATACAATGAAAACAATACGTCACGCGTCACATGACTGCATGATTGCTTGTACTCATTCCATAATAATGTCATTGGGTCTGAATTTCGGGCTCAAGTAATGGAGAACAATATGGAATTAGCCCGGCATGACAATAAGCTTCTCTTTTACTGTAACAACCTTGCGGATGTGTCGGTGCCATTGCGTCATACAATACTGTCACGATTGCGCAAAGGATTAGTACAGACTTTCGCAAGGACTTTCGACACAACTTTCGGCTCGTCTTCCCGCGCTAAAGAAAGTGCGGACCTGAGCGCATTTGGGTCCATCGTTTCCTTGCCAGTTGTAATACCATATGCGATATTTGGGCTGGTAGACCGGGAACCAAGTTGCAGGACACCTGTAAGGCTATTTTACATAAACTATCGGGGATAAGTCGTGCGTTGCGTGTTATAGGTTCAAGTTAACGTCTGGTCGGCCAGCATCGATCACATGAGAATGAGGCCAGGATAGCCAAAGGTACCATAGCAGAGATAAACGGAGTCGGAGGCAGAGATATAGATACCGTAGGTTCGAGACGAGCAGCACCCGTGAGGGCTATCGTACGGTATGACAACAAATGGGTGATTGATCGACGTCCCGAAGAGCTAGATGGCATAGCGCGCGCTCACTAGGAATAGCATTGTGCCATGGTACAGTACAGTAGGGCCAGGTGTGAAACACGCGCTCGCTCGCCCAGTAGCACCAGTTGTATGGTTTCAAAGTTGACGCTCGCGTGCTGTGGGGACTGTAAGTGGATGACTTCCCGCAGGGATTTGAAGACCCAACTGGACCCAACTTGTTTTTAAATTTCTTCAATGGTGCACCGGTGAATTGGAAATAATGTTTCCGACTTTTCGAATCCCGTAGCCAACTTGCATCAAATGTCTGAGTGGCCACATTAGGAAATACGAGTTGGGGGACTTTGCCGATCATGTTCAACAACGACAATATGAGGACGAAGAAAGTGTGGCTGGCAGCGCAATCCCCGCCACATCCATTCTCGAGGTTCGTGAAGCATGGAATGAGCGGCATCGAGAGCCCCTCACCCCCTGACCCGGGCTGAATAGACCTTAAATTCCGACCACATGTGCGACGTCCCCTCACTGGGTAAGTGCTGCGGTTTACTTTCATTTTGGTTTCTTTTCTTTCGTGTCCTCCTTTTCCCTTCGGACATGTTATACCACCGTTTCGTCTCCATGACCTTACTTATGCTTCCACTGGGTGGGTGCACATCTTTACATTTTGGAAAGCACTTTATTAACAGAAATTAGCTACGCTAAAATAACTTTAATAATTGCTAGATAGCAGGAGAAAATGGGATTCAGCTCTATCTAGCGTGACATCTTTACATTTTGCCTCTCAAAATAGGCCAGTATGATTACGTCTCTACCACTTAAATACGGACCATGTGTCTCGTGACCGGCTTTGTATTATGTACTGCTCCGGAATACAAATTCATCAAAAAAAAAAAAAAAAAGAGCGGCATCGAGAGCATAGGCTCTACCTCTGCTGAACATATTCCCATCCTCGCTCGACCAAGCGCTCGACCCCGCAAGGGCCCTCAGCTTTGTCCTGCGTTACCTGGATTCTGCAATTCTAGAGGTGAGCCTTTGCAACCATCTCTGTTGGACAGGTCTCAATTTTGCGGGCGGTGCTGAGGTGCCTTTACAAAATTGGATGTATTTAAATCTCCGAAATAGCATAAATGGGAACGTCTTCAGGATTTTAAGTTTGTAGCAAGGAGTGACCGTGACTCGGACCTGACCGCGACACCAGCTCTTGCAGCAATCCAATTTTTCTATGAGCCCAACCCAGACAAAATCTCGGGAACGCTTACAACGATCCATCGATGCTGAAATCAAATCGTTGGAGGAGTCCGTCCGAGCGTTGAAGCTTCGCCGTAATGCACTCTCCCCCGTCTCATCTCTACCTCCCGAAGTTTTCGCTGCCATATTCTCCCTTTCGTGCTTATCTGGAAAGCCAGGCCACCATCTAGCGCGGCTCCGTGTATCCCACGTCTGTCATCAATGGCGCGAGATTGCACTCAACCAATCCCTCTTGTGGATCATGTCGATTTCAACGCCCTTAGTTTGGCAGGTGTAACTGAGATGCTCGTTCGGGCCAAGTCGGTACCCTTATATTTTGGGGCAAAGTTTTCTAGCCGTCGCCGGGACGATGCTCGATTTAGTATGTTCCAAAAAGAAGTCCAGGCGCGCATCCCCCACATATACCACCTTAGCATTAGCGCAGAACTCTTCCATCTCCACAGTATACTTGAAGGACTTGTATCACCTGCTCCCACTCTCGAGTATCTTTCACTATTTTCCCGTGGGGGATACAGGGGTGGAACAATAACGGAGAAGCAATTTGTCCCTGACGCTCTTTTCAATGGTTCAGCCCCTAGGCTCTCTTGCCTAAATCTTCGCAACTACAACATCAGTTGGAAGTCGCCTCTTTTGAATGGTCTCAAATATCTAGAGATACTCACACTATCCGAAAATGCGAGGCCAGAACTCGAAGTTTGGTTGGGCGCACTAGACAAAATGCCACAACTAAAGATGCTTACCCTTCATTCGGCTTCCCCAGTTGCTCCTCCCGTTCCATTTGACGTCAAGTGCACCATCGCACTTCCTTTCCTCACCCACTTAGATATCTCGGCTTCTCTATGGGATTGTGCGCTCGCACTTGCTCATCTCGACCTACCAGCCCTTACCTGCCTGCGCCTCACGACAATTTATCATCTTCCGAACCGCAGCGACGTGCAACAACTTCTTCCGTACGTCGCGCGACATGCCCACGGAACCCAGGACACCCAGCCCCTGCGGAGCATGCTCATCCGCGGCTCTGAAACAAAGCTAGACCTAGACATCCTTGCATGGCCAGTGCCTGAGATCGACGTCGAGGTGCATGACCCGCCCACCCTGCTCGGCGCGACACTCCCTCCACGCATGGCGCTCTTCTTTAGGAGCAGGCGTATTCATAATGGCCACCGCCAGGTTTTTGATATGGTAATGGCAGCCCTTCCCTTGGAAGGCCTCGTGACGTCATTGCACAAGATCTGCACCTCCCCTTACGGCTTTTACAACAGTTCACGCTCCGCCCCACGCCGCGGTGGCCCCTCCTACAGCGCGTGGGACTGACCCCTCCCGTAGACCGTGGATTTACAAAGATGTTGCTAGAAGACTACGGGGGGAGTGAGGACCCACTGCTCCCTTCACTGACAGAGCTCGTCTTTGTCGACACCCGATTAGCTGGATATTTGACGCTTACCCTACGCGACGCACTGATGAAGCGCGTGGAGCAGGGGTTCCATTGGAGATGCTTGACTTGCGCTTGTGCGAAGAAGATTCGGATAACGCTGCGGCAGTTCAGTTGTTCAGTGAATTTGTAGTCGACGTCCTCGGTCCCGAGGAAACATTCGAGGCAAGAAAACAAGTGAGAGCTATGTGGGACTCCTTAGCTCGAGGACCCTTGATTGAAGGACCCTTGATTGAAGACGATGAAGAAACCAATTCAGACACTGACGATGACGATGCTAAAAACGATTCAGAAACGAGTGGTGGTGATGATGGCGGTGAGATAGAGGACTACTTGGTGATGAAGGCAGATCGGCAAACACGAGGAGCCGATGGTGATTCTACAATGACGGATCGCCACGTTCTTCGAGCAACCCAAGTATTGAGGAACTTACACGCACACTTTACTACAGTAGTCATATCTCAAATGATACACTATAGGAATGGGTACGCGCTTGTAGAGTTCCCGGCCTGACAGCATGTAAATACAAGCGAAAGTGCCACTTGGAACCCTCAAGCTTCCGCTAATTGGGCACAACAGCGAGTATGCTCCGAGCATGACCACCCGTACCTCTAATCCTAATCTGTAGAAAATCCATCCCTCAGGCTTGTGGCCGAATTGCGCAAGCCCACCGTACCGAGGTGTCAACCACCAAATTCGCGAAGTACTTGCTGCATCCCAACGACTCGACCACCGAGCTCGCATCGCCCAAATGACGTCGCTATCTCCGGTGCTCGAAAGGTTGCCAAAGTTGCTTACTGCACCGCTGATGTGGGCCTCCTAGACGCGTCGGTCCTAGGGCGAAGCCTGGCCGTGATCACAGCTCCATTAGCACTGCGCTGCTCATCCATCACCCGTGCTCTCGCACCAACCTCTACAACCGGGGTAGGTGTGGCTTACTCATAAATGTATTGGTCTCACCTCACAAGACTGTGACTTGGCAAGCACGATCCCGGAGAGGACACGCCGCGTGCGTGCACCAATCCGCTCGAAACCAAGATGAATAATGGGGTCTGCGACAGTTAACAGTTTTTCCAGCTTTGGGCCGATGTACAGGGAGTTCTGGACAGATTTTGAGCTGCATGTCACGCTTGCACTCCGAGTCGCGGGTCGAACAGCTTACGCACTTGATTCAAAAAAAAAAACAGCTCACTCACGCGCACAACCGTGATCGTCGATCACGGCACACTAGCGGCATGCATGACACGTTGGCGACTGCGCCAGCCACGACCGATCTATGCTCGGACAAGTTTCAATACCCATGCATCCCCCAATACCTGTAATAGGTGCCCTTGAGGAAAGGCAGGAGTTGTCTCGGCTCGAGTACGGGTGCGGGTAGCCCAGGAAAAACGACTCACCAGCCTGGCACCCGTGCCGATCATTAGGCGGAATCTCTCCACACCACTATCAGTTGGAAACAACTTTTACGAATAGTATGATGCAATCCCGATCAGCTAGCAATGGGATGTTCAGAGTGTACGGTTGTGTGAAGGGCGCTGACGAGCACTTGGGGCCGGGACAAGGCGTATCACTCTCACGGCTAGTAGACGGTACTAGACGCGGAAACGATCAGGCTGACCGACATACCCAAGCCCCACCAACCAAGCCCACCAATAGCCTAGCCCCACGTCACGCAGGACAGACCAAGTTGCCCTTCAAGACTCGGATATGAAGACGTCTCTGAGCAGCGAGGCCAAGAAAGCTCAGGTCACAAACTCTCACCCAAAACGCAGGATCACAACTGCAAGGAGCAAGACACCCAAAGTGCGCTGGGAACTCCACCACGTTATGGCGCGTAATCGCCTCAGCGACCTCAACACTTGCGGGACGCAAAGTGCTTCCATCTAGGAGCACAGAGGATTTCGGACGAGGATACAGCAGACAAACGTATATTGTGAAATACTACATAGTGTTCTTTTTTTTGGACAATTACTACAAAGATTCAGCTCTGTAGATCCGTGGGCTAATCGGCGGGCGTGCTTCCCTAATACCTTGGCTATGTTGGTGTCGTACCCGACACAAATGATGAATTCGAAACCGAATTTCTGTTCATGGAGAAGGCTGTCAACCCAACAATTCCGAGTCTGCATCCAAGCTGAGATGATACCTCTGCACCAGAGTTAAAAGCTTCTCTAATTGCGCCACGTTCCATTATCTCGGACCCTTCATTGTACTTTCGAGTCCACTCGTGAATCTCAGCGAGGGAAGGGTGAGAGACGAAGTTGTTGCGCTTGCGCAGGGTACTCCGTGCATGCGCATCACGCACTGGTCTCGACCTCTCAAAATTTCTCAAAAGCTTAACACGGCACTATGCGACATTGCTGTGATCCAAATGCCGAGACGATGATGCAGAAATTTGCTCACCTCGGCCGAAAGAGAACGCCATTCGTGGAAGGCGACCTCCATATAGGGCGTGCGGACTTTGGTGTACACACCACAGTACCGGAGTCGGGTTTTCCTTGGTCCCGCTGAAGAATCGACCAGGACATGGAATGTGTCCTTGATGTCCTCGAGCAGCTCAAGTCCCGGAGCAAAAAGGATAACCCCCGGCTCCCCTATACGCTTCGGTGCGAATGGTTGTGCAATATTGTCGGCGCAGATAAAGTTTCCCTTGTTATATCCTGGAACCCTTCTACATATTGGACGCTCGGAATGCAGACTTCCTCCAAATATACTGGTGAAAGTTGGCCAGGGTATATCTGGAGTGTTCCTGGCATGTGCGACCTCCTGTTGTGCCAGCTGGTAATCGTCAAGTCCAGAGGCGCTGAAAATCGCGGCTCGGTTGCGGGGGCTGTTGTCATTACACAGGGCAGAGAGGACACCATTAAAAATGTCTCCATTCTCCTGTTTGCCGCGCCTCGCTATCTCAGGCAGTTCCAACTCCATAGGTGTCGACAATCTGTGAGTACCGAACAGAAAAGATATTTGAGGTGCCATTCAGATAATACGTGCTGCAAATAAAAGCTAACCGTTCATGGCGCCGCCGAACTTGGTTGTCTTGCCGTACCACGGGGTTGGGCAGCAGCGACCGCGGTTGCTGTGGTCTAGAACCTGGGAATGCGGCTGAGGGTGAGGCAGGAATGGACCTGGATGAAGTTGCGACGGGTTGTTCCCTCTCCCCGCCTTCGCGTGCAGCGCCGAGGTCACCACTGACTTGTTCGAACAATCTTCGATATTCTTCGCATCGCCAAGCAGCACAGGACCGTTCAATTTCGAGAATTCGGCATCGCAGGTCCAAATTTAGTCTGTCAAAGCCCTGTGCCGTGCCTTCAACGATTGAGGACAAGGTTGGGGTTGCGGAGGGTGCAGGAGTGGGTCGCATCGATACAAATCTCTGAGCTTCGCTGAAAGACCTGGACCCATTTATATCTTGCGTGCGATCGGACCCAACATATTCCCAGAAAATCTGCGCGTAAAATAAAACATAGGAACTCCGAGTTAGAGTAACACTGGCACGGGTGGTTTGGCGGCATTTGGGCAAGGAGGGTAGCCATTCCTTTATTACGTAATAAACTGAACGCATAACCTAGGCACCGCAAACGCCTACCCGGTAAGCTTTCGTGGTCGAACTCAAAAAAATAGCTATATCGCATACTGCTCTATAGTTATCGACAAGACTATCTATCATAGTCAAGGTAACATTGCGGGGCTCGGCTCGGTGGAACAGGCGAAGCGTCCGGTCTCCGGGCGAGTTGGGCAAGTTGTAAACAATCCTCCCCGCCGGTGTAAGCTGGCCACATCGAAGGGGTACAGCCCGTGTCCGCGCAGAGTTTCTCTATACTGCGTGCATCTTTACCACTCCCCACCTGCGGTCGCCGTGCTCGTTCCATGCCGCGACGCGAGGCAGAGCAGCTAGAATAGTCCTAACTAACCTTTTCTAGTCCCGGCCGTGTGTAAACGGCGGTACAGGCATGCCTCGCGCACAATCTAGAGAAGGGATAGCGCGTCGATTTTCGAGCGCTGGACAGCGTGTTAGCGAGACGCTCCACATCGTCGGTGCATCAGTCATATCCTGATATAATTGCACACCTAGATGTGGTAGGTAAGATTCCGCAAGGAAAGCCCAGCCGCCACTCAGTTCCCAGACGAGTCAGAGGAGCATGCTGTGACGGTCATGGTAAAAGCGCGGTGTTCGGCGCGACTAGGTCATCAACCGAGTACCCCGGCCCCTGCTATCACTGCAATCATCAGTGGCCAAGTCTGGGCTGCGCGGCGAGGTGGAGTAGTCCGTACAGTACTAAGTTAGCCCGTGACTGAGTCAGAGCTCGCCATTACGTGGGCGCTGGCGGTCGTGGGGTGTAAGGGAGAGGGGTCCCAATGGTACTACCCCAAAGGCCCAAATGATGTAGGACACATGGGCAGTAGGCGATCATGATTTCAAAGAAAACAATTTCGGCTGTAGCCTCTATTACGCATGCGCCAAAGTAAAGGTGTGGCGGGCGGGCACTGGTATGGACGACGAGTAACGGCTGGCCTCGGCATAGGGGTTGATGTTATGGAAAGCGACGGTCATATCATGAGATGATCGTCATTGAACAAACACAATAACAACTTACTATAACTTGGCTCCAGGACCGTCAACACAAATATCGCAAACGACGTTGCACTGCTGGTGATGAAATGGTGATGAAATGATACAAGCTTGATACAACACAGGCTGTACGCGGAGCGGGGACAACAATGAAAACAATACGTCACATGACTGCATGACTGCCCGCACCCATTCCTGCTGCATCATAATACCGTCATTGAGTCTGAATTTGGGCTCAAGTTATGGAGAACAATATGGAATGGGCCCGACATGACAATAGGCTTCAACCTTGCGGATGTGTCTGTGCCATTGCGTCATACAATACAGTCAGGATTGCTGACTTTCGGCTGAAGTTTCGGCCCGTCGTCCCGCACCAAAAAAAGTGCGGACCTGAGCGCATTTGGGTCTATCGTTTCCTTGCCAGCTGTAATACTATATGCGATATTTGGGCTGGTAGACCCGGAGCCAAGTTACTGTACAGCACAGTACAGCTGTAAGGCTATTTTACATAAACGATCGGGGATAAGTTGTGCGCTGCGTGTTATAGGTTAGGTCGGGTCGGTCAGCATCGGTCACATGGAGCATGAGGCCAGGATAGCGAAAGGTACCTTAGCAGAGATAAACGGAGTCGGAGGCAGAAATATAAATACCCCAGGGTTCGAAACGACCGATAAGCACCCATAAGGGCTATCGTAAGGTATGACAACAGATGGGTGATTGATCGACGTCCCGAAGAGCTAGATGGCATAGCGCGCGCTCACTGGCACTAACAGGAATAGCATTGTGCCATGGCACAGTGTAGGGCCAGGCGTAAAACACGCGCTCGCTCGCCCTGTAGCACCTGCTGTATGGTTTCAAAGTTGACGCTCGCGTGTTGTGGGGACTGTAAGTTAGTACCTGGGGTTGGCGCTAATCTTAAACGATTTAGCGGGGGAGAGTTCCGAGAAGCACCGACTGAATCGAAGGATCAGACCCATTTCAGTCATACTGCAGCTCCTCAACAGAGCTTCATTTCTCCACTGGCCATTGGTCAAAGCGCTCGTAGAAGCGCCCCTACATTGATCTAATCGGATGATCGGGTTGGGCGGGTTGACCCGGAGAGCGCTACGTGGCGGGTTGAAACCTACAGTGGCGATCGTGGCTATTGGGAGGTTGGGGCCAATGAGGGAAGGCTTGGCTCCAAGGCCAGCTTCGAACATGTATGAAGATGCCTCCGAAAATGAAGGGCTTGGCGACGATAGCTGCACGGAGAGAACATTAGCTGTAAGCATGTTTCAAGACAAAGTCACATATGGTTCGCGAAGAGAAGGCTAGAATGTACCACGGCATGCATGAAAGAGGAAAAGAACTTTTCCGCCGTCAGAAGCTCACAAATGACAGAAAAGAGGGAAGGAAACTTGTTTGCCAGTTATAGAGAAAGGTCCCAGGTGGCGCGACTTCCTCTAAGGGATCGTACGGCAGGCTTGCTTAATACGCCTTCGTGAGCGTCCGGATCAACGGTGGTACCCGTGGGTCATGGGATTGAGAAAGCGTCGGGTCGCGAAAACCACGTGCGATGTACGGAGCTCCACGAAACAGATAACCGTGAGGACGGAGGACGATGGTGAGCACAAGGTCAAGGTTGCTGTCGAGCTGATAGGGGCGTAAGCGGCAACAGCACCACAAGCGCTGGTGCCGTCCTGTAAGCGACGCACATTCAATACGCAGGAAAAGGAAATAAGTTAGGAGCCCAGCGTCTCGCAAGCTGTCAACGCCGCGATTTAGTTAGAGGGGGCAGATTAGGCCCAACATAGCAAAAAATTAGGGGGCGTTCACAAGGGGACGCTTCAGGTACTTCCATGCAGGGTAGTCACGTGTCCTGGACGCAGCACAGAGCGTAACGTTTAACTTGAGCATTCACACATGCTGTCATTCCTATACGTGGTGCGAAGGACTTGGCAAGGGGGAAACGGGAAAAGGGGCTTCGACTCGTGATGAGCGGGCCGGATAAAGTCGATGCCTGCCCTTGCGGCGGAGAAGAATCTCGCGATGCGACAGTGGAAATGGCCGCGACAGGTTGGAGTCCTATCGAATGGTTGGGGACACGCTTCTCGGAGGACGTAAAGACGCGGTGATGGACAGCTCCTCAGAACACGCAGCATTATACGTAGGCCGTTCACCCTGTTTTTTTTTTCTTGGGGGCGAAGCGGGAACGAATAACCAAGCGCTGAAAGTGAGGGGGGTGGTGAGGTGTTTACAGTAGGGAAAGGCCGAGTGGGGGAGCGAGCTTGTGAGCATCATCACGGCATCGGGGTCGTGTACATGCGCACTTTTCGCCATGGCGTACCTAGCACCCTTGATAGGAAGAAAGGCCACGTCGTGCGCCTGTCGTACCACTCGGAATCCCAAGGCCGTAACGTGAACATTGCCTCCCCGCCCATCAGCCCATCAGTCCATCAACACAGAGGGCCCCCAAGACAGCAACTCGCACCACTTTTCCGACCATACTACTTGGTTTGTAATCCGAAACTTGTTTTGACGTGTCGGGGCGATATAATTCCGTTCCGGGTCACCAAGACTCGGGCGGCGGCGTTGCGTCGGCCGCGGTACAAATGAGCAAGCAAGGAGCCAAAAATAAAAACCGTAATAATGCAATGCTGGCCAAGGCAAGTCAAAAGCAAACCAGATGGGGGAGTGCAGTGAGGCAGTGAGGCACTGGCTGGCAAGTCCGCTTAGCGAGGGCCGGGCCGAGCCGAGCCGTGCCGCGGCGGAGAACTCATCGGGTTAGCCGGCGCATATGTACCCAGCCACAACTCCACATGTACGTTGTAGAAGCGAGGCGAGACAAGGCAAAACGCAAGCACCGGAACGACCCTGAGCGCGATCACGGCACCGACATGTGAGGTGTGCGCGAACGTTGAATCCAAGGTTTAGCCCTTTTGAAAGCTCCTGAGAAGCTTCGCGAAGAAGCGTAGGCCCCTCTCTTCGGGCGGGCTCCTGACCAGCCGCAAATAAAATTTACTTCTCGGCCATTAGTTCCGAAATGCCCAAAGTGCTCGGACTGCAGTCAAGACGTGGAGAGGCATTGGATTTGTATTGCAATTACACCGCTGCTATTAGGGCGGTAGATGGTACGGTACCGCTATGCGTAATCCATCCTGCGAAGAGAAGAGAAAGCGGAGTGTATAGGGGGTAATAAATGATGATGTGCGGGAGTGATGGTACAACAAAGGTTCTTGAGTTTTTTTACACGGGTATCCGTCCAGAAATTACAAGGCAGGCATCAAAACGTACTGGTGGTCGTGGGTAGTGCGTGCGTGTGGAGAGGATCAAACAATAAAAAATGTGGAGAAGGAATAACGAAGAGGGCTCAGAAACCCCCAAGGCACCCATCCAGCTCCGGAAGCGCGAACTCGCTCTTCCGCATCGTGCGCGTGCCACGAGTCTTGCTACGACTCCGGGGCTTCTCACGCTCGTTCGCATGTGGTAGGAATGCGAGCGCAGCGGCAGGGTCGGTGTTACCGTCAACAACGATAGATATCGACGGGGTGGTGGTGGTAGTTGTGGTAGTGAAGGCCAGTCTGTGGGAAGTGGGTAGGAACAGGGGGCGTGCTGCTGATATCCGACTCGTCCGATTCGGAGCAGGAGGAGAGGTCGGGCACGAGCGAGGGCATGCGTCCGGCGGGATCCGAGACTGAGGCGGTTTTGGGGCTCGAGGGGCAGCAGGACCGCCGGCGGCGACAAAGCCTGAGGGTGCAGCGTTGCGCCCTGTGCGGCGGCGTTCGTTGATCTGCGCTTACGTGCAGCACAGGATTCGTTAGGGGTGTAGGTGCGCCCGTTGCGTTCGGGCAGTGCACAGGCGTTGGGGAGGACGACGATAGGGGCACGGTCGTAGGTGGCAGCAGAGTGGGTAAGGTGGGTCTGGCAGAGGCCTGGCGTAGGTGGGAAGTGCACGCGAGGACCGAGTACGGACGAGCAGAGCGCGAAGGGGAGAGGACTGTTCGTAGGCGCGGTGGGTCAAGGTCTGTGGTGTGCTTGAGACATGGGCGAAGGGTAGTCCTAGACATTCGAAGCAGGAGGAAGTGGACTAGATGGAGAAGGCGGTTGGTTGGGAGACAGTGGTTGTTCAAAGGCTTTTTATGAGGAGTTACAGTTCAGGGGGGGTGACAAGTGTGGAAGAGTACCTGGGAGATCGCCTTAATAGAGAGGGACTGGGAGCCAAACACACGGTCCGTGGTTACCGAACTGGCCGTGATTTAACGCCGAATCGCCGGAGCGAGATCAACTCATGTTGGTTGTCAAAACAAAACGCTACCGGTTTGATCTCTCCTCTAGCCAAAGTCCCTCAACTGATTTCTCACACAAAAATATTTTATGTGAACGTGAACCCGGGTCCACATTAGCCGTTATCAATCCATCCTCTCCTCCCCCTCAATATCGTATGTTGCGTGATTACACCCTCCATATTGTACTGTATGTCCGTGCTCCTGTGCCCGGAAGAAGAATGAAAAAATTGTGGAGCAGCCACTATGCCGTTTACATTCCGACATTCCAGCCCTTCCTGATTCGAGTAGCCCCCTAATCGATAGTGATAGTCCACAAGTGTAGTGTAGCAAATCCATCTGATGAGAGAACCTGCGAAGTGGGGAATACATGTTTGCCGCAAATACTGTCATTGTACACAGATATCCATGAGATCGTTCTTCCTTATGCCACTTGGCACGCGTAGACGAGAAGTTTGAAAAGTGCGGTGTATGATTGTGGTGTGAGAGCAAACGGAATACTATGGTGCCGACAAAGACCACTAAGAAGCCGACGCGGAGCGACTGGGTATTAGCTATCCCATGGGTTTGTAGCAAACACGGACGACGACTTTTTAGCGCCCGTAGTATTGGTCATGCCACTCGAGTACGTTTGAAAGGACCAAGGATCCCGTTCGACGCCAGGTACGGCAGGATTCGAAACGTTTGAGGGAGACGATCCTGTCTGGCCCACCGCGGTGAATGGTGTGGAGTGAAACGGATTCCCAAACGGGGTTCCAAGGCCATCGCCGCCGCCGTAAGCGTCTTTGTCCGCAGACACGGGCGTCCAAGTCGAGCCGTCGTATCCACCACCACCACCAAATGTGAGTACCAAATCCCCAGTGGGACGCGGCTGGGAAAGCGAGGGTGAGCTTGATGCTAATCTCGCGTCTTCCTCAGACCCGGATGGCAGCAGTGCGTCATTGATGTCCCTGAAGGACCTCGCCTCGCTGACGGCAGTTCTCGTAGGGTTGGGCATCGCCGAACGCAGCCCAGTTGTTGGCGTAAGGTCGGGGAATTGAGTAATTGGTGGCGACGTAGATTGCGGGCGTTTGGCGGACATAGCTGACGGTGGTGGCGGAGGTGGGATCTCCAGTCGAGTTGGTCTCGTAAGATCATCATGACGACTCTCCTTGCCAGCTCGATTCCTTCGAGGACGGTTCGCATTGCTGCAAGGTCAAAGCCTGCACGTGCTGGCAACTCCGCGGCGTCGTCAGTCGTATCGTCTTGTTGCTTATCCGTTCTAGGAGTGGGTGGTGACGTGGCTGTAGATGTCATCGGTGTCTTTTCCTCTCGCGGGGGTAGGCCTCCGTCATCGTCAGCATGATTTTTTGCTCTTAAAGTTTGTCCAACTGAGTTGGCAGAGGGAGGGCGTGACGCCGATGCGTTCGGGGCTGACGGCTTGGTCTTTGAGAACCATCCCTTCTTTTGCACATCCTCCCCTTCGCGCACAACGATACGGTCTTCTTCAAAGTCAGGTTCCTGTGGCGGTTAGCGTAACGTTGGAGCAAATTCAGACTCGCGCTGATCTCACCTCGGGTTCATCAAAGTGGTCAGCCGAGACGGGGAAACCCAGTTGGTCCAGGATCAGTGGCATGAATGTCCGGTAACTTGTATGGCCCGCAATCTTATCGGTGACATCAACGTTCTCCAGCCCAGGGACGTTCTCCACGGGACGCAAGCCAGCAACGGTTCCAACACCGCCACTTGTCGCACGGAAAAGGTAGTTCAGCACCCAGTCATTGCGCGCGAATGCGTTTACGAAGCGGCCCGAGACGACTGCGCGCACCTGAAACCACGCCTTTTGAGGGGCGGTCAGAGTCGCACCTAGCAAGAAGACGTCCTGGACAATGCCGAAAGCCTTTTGCTTGGCGAGTTCGAGCAGAGCGTAGAAAATGACACGTGATCCAAGAGAGAAGCCAATCAACGTGATGGGTCGGACGCCAAGGTGGCGCTCGATGAGAACGCCAGCCAGGACACTGCCTGCTGCTTTAGCACGATCGAGGGCGTTACTCCACGGGTTGTCAATTAAATACCCCAGTTTCGTTAGAACTGAGCGTTGCGAGGTGAGCACAGAAACGTGGAAGCTAAAGCACGCGTACTGATAGGCCATTGTAGGGCTGTCATGAGGGCTGTCATGGCTGTGGCTGCCAGCACTGTCTGCCCGATCTGAGTAAGGATTTCGGTAGTCATGATCCGCAACGCGCTTCCCGTCTCGCGAATCATTTCCGGTTCCCAAAGAACGCTGAAAACGTCCCCTACAACGGGGTCCAGGACGCTGAATGGCAGGCGGGTATCATCTAGTTGACCGTTCAAGAAGCTAACGTAAGATGTCAGAAGCGATTAAAATGAATTGTCGGCCATTCCAGAACGCGAACATGAGGCTCACCCAGGGACTGTGACAATACAGTTCACTCGCTTGTTGTTGTGTAAGGGTAAAAGATCGAACGTCCTGACAACCCTCGTTCTATTTGCCATCCCTGAGGCAGCTATGCCGGACCCTGTCAGGACGCCACCTGTTGTAATGACTGCAGCACCCCCGGCGCCACCGAGGAAGCCCGCTGTCCCTGATATGCCGACAGTTGTGAAGGCTGCACCTAGGCCAGCCCCTATCACTGGAGCAAGTAATCCCGCCGATAGTCCGATGACCAGCCCACCGCCTATCGCAATCACACTGTTAGTACACATGACTTGGAGCACGAAGGACCCTACCGAGAGTAGCCAGGCCAATCATCATGTATCTCCGCTTTCGGGAGGACTTCTGTCGACTCGCAATGATCTCCTGTTGCTCCATCTTCTCGACGTCCTCCTGAATCTCCAAGGCTTCCGATACCCTTTGCTCGAACTTGACAACGTCTAGCCAGCCAAAGCCAAGGTCGATGGCAACCATCTCAAGCAAGACGCGTGATCTCGCATCGTAAACGCTGTCCGCAATCAACACCAGGAAAAGGTCGCAAAGGACGGTCCACCGGATATCGAGGGTCACGTTCTCGTCCGCGGCCGATAACGAAGTAGATACACCCGGGACAGCGGCGGTAGATGTCGTCTCCAATACTCGTAAGGTAGTTTGAAATGTCTCCACTTTGTCGGTTCCTTGAGACTGAGAAGGGTCCTCGGGCGATTGGGTGGGGGTGGGTTCTACCATGGTGATTTCAGATATGTCATCCGCCTCAGGTAATGCATCCGCCTCCTCTCTCCGCAGCTCTGCCTGTCGTTGCGCCGCGGCGGGGTCATACTCGGGGTTGGCGACAGTGTGTGTTGTCATGAGAGCGGGAACAAGATCGCTGGGCTGCACGCCGTGTTCCGCGAGGTTCTCAATCATCTTCTGCTCTGGTAGTTAGATCAGCACTTACAACGAATACGGGGGTCGTCAGAGAGACGCACCGGGTGTAGCAAGCTCCATGTGATAGTAAAGTCGACCGAGGATTTTCAACCTCCACAGCTCCATGTCCTGAATCGCGGGCTTGAGTTCCTTGGCACTGATTCTTTTCAGCTTCTTCACCATCTCCGTGGACACGAGTGCGCAGAGGCCGACGTAAGCGATGCGCTGGGCCTCAGTCAGCATGTTCTTCGTTTGCTGCATCTGGCTGAGGGGCGTCATCGCCTGGTCCTCATCGAACAGATATCTCGTACGAAGATGGACTTCGTCCACATCATCATCCTCGCGGATGCGCAGTCGCGTGTACTCGCTCTCGTTTTGGTCGACCTTGGACCTCCATTCGTTTCCCTCGTAATCGACATCCAAAAGTGCACCGGTCGCATTTCGGGCGCCTCCTCCTGCTGCCTGGCCGTCCTTCCTGGATTGGGGGTTGTAGTGGTACTTCTTCTGGTCCTCCTCGTCTAGCCCGCCGGCGACACCGGCGACCTCGTCAGCATCTCGGACGATAGGCATGTCCTCCCAGCCTCCGTCATCATCAAAATCGTCGGCGAGTGATGGAGGCGACGGTGGCGGGATAGGCATCCAGGTGGATAAGGGAAGTGTAATATGTAATCCAGAAGCTAAAAAGAAAGGGACGTGTAGTGGGCTGACTCGGGACCAGACTGTAATTGGTTTCCCACGTGTTCCTCTTCTCTCAGGGCTGAGGGTGGCACATATCACTCCCCTTCTAATGAGTCCGCTTTCCGCGGCACTTGACAACATACGGGGATACAGTACAATGTCCGAATGATGCTCCACAGCAGCTAACCCTACGCCTTCCCTTTCTCCTTTTCTTGCATACGCTGGCGTGCTGCCTCCTGTTTAATCGCAGCCTTGATCCTCCTCTGACGCTTCTTCCGACCGTTACCACGTTTAGGGCCCTCTATAGGGATCGGTTCTGCGAGACGCTGCTTTCGTGCGGCGACCTTCTCAGCGCGCGATTTCTCTCGCTTTTTGTCACGTTTTCTCAACGTGCTCATCGACGACTTGAGCAGCGCACCATAGGCGTTGAGGAACTTGTCCAGTTTCCCTGATGTAATCTGTTCCAATACGAGGTCGTCTAGCTTGTACCCGCACATGTCTGAGAAACATACGCACATGGGTGGAGAATTGTGTTTCTTTCCCGTCAGTTACACGGACAAGACAGGGATATTCCCGACTGTCGTCTGCGGAATCCATCGTCGCATCATCGCCATCGTGAGTTACTGTCAGCCTGAGTGAGAATAGAGGGATGGCACGAAAGCGGTCAAGACACACATCTCTTATGCGTGAGCCATATGGTCCCGTGTTCCTTCGACGACTGAAACAGCGAGGACAACCGAGATAAGAACTATGAGAGTGACTGTAGGTTAGATGATAGGTCCCCAGATGACTTGATAGACCCACTGTATCGTTGTCGACTAGCTGCATGAAATCGTGGACGAGCAGCGCTCATCGACAAACTTTGCGGCCGCGGTATGATTACATAATAACGTCCTTAACCTAAAGTAGTCTGTGAGAGATAGTAAATTTTCCTCTTCAAGATGCCCACTGGGATGTACCCCAGGTTCTTTCTCCTAAACTGTACCTGCTATCATCGGCTGTCGTGTGTGCGATGGACCATGTGAACCCACATGCAACGTTTTCAGAGGCCCAGCGTGGCGCGTCTCTTTTGCTCGCCTTCCGCGCTCAGCCTGGTAGAGGCGTTCTTATCATCGGCTCGGATCAACTCGCAGCATCTCGTGCTTTCTCCGCACTTGAAGCAGAATTCAACGTGATCATCATGACGCCAGGCGGCCGCACCTCCATATGTGAAGAACTCGCGTGGCGAGCCGACCACTCCGAAGTCACCATCATCGATTCTAATTCGCCCCCTGCGAGTGGCTCGCACGACGCCAACGCACTAGCCGCATGTCTCGACGAGCACCTCTCCATCAGCCTCGTTTTCATCACAGACACCGTGCTCAGCGGGAGCAGCGCCGCACCACGCCGCAGCCGCGCGTCCGCGGAGCTGCTCTACGGCGTGTGCCGCACCCATCGCGTGCCCGCGAATATTACAGACATGCCCGACCTGTGCGACTTCACCTTACCATCCGCGCACCGCGTGCCCGGCACACCTCTCCAGCTTGCGATCACGACGAACGGCCAGGGCTGCCGTCTCGGCTCGCGTATACGACGCGAGCTCGTTGCGCGCCTCCCGCGGGACGCCGGCGCGGCTGTGGCACGTATGGGGGAGCTGCGTCGCCTGGCACGTGCGGACGGCGAGGTGGAGGCGGATGCGGATGATGAACACCACGCGTCCACCCCAAACCGCCCTGTGCCGCAGAGGCGCATGACTGTGGAGGAGACGGACACCGAGCGATCGGTTCGACGCATGCGTTGGGTATCCCAGATCAGCGAGTACTGGTCGTATTCACATATAGCTGGTCTTACACAGGAGGGGATGGAGAATGTTCTCAGCGGCAATGGGCCTGGCGTCTCATCAGATCCACCAATCGGAACTGACCCTGGAGCGGACTCGCGCCACGGGCTCGCAATTGCTCCACCGTCGATTCGTGGTAGAATATTCCTCGTTGGCTCGGGACCGGGACACCCTGGGCTGCTTACTGTCGCGACTCGTGACATCCTCACGACGCAGGCCGATCTTGTCCTTTCGGACAAGCTGGTTCCAGAAGCGGTCCTTGCGGTGATACCAAAACAAATCGAGGTCCAGATCGCTCGCAAGTTTCCTGGAAACGCGGAAGGTGCGCAACAAGAGATCATGGAGACAGCCGTTGACGCCGCAAGGCGCGGTCTGACTGTCGTACGGGTATGCTAACATCGTTTCGATGGCGGTTGTCAACTCTTTCTGATAGAAACGCAGCTCAAACAGGGCGACCCGACGGTCTATGGCCGCGTGGGTGAAGAGATCCTCTATTTCCGCCAAAGGGGCCTGGAAGCCGTCGTAGTTCCAGGTGTCAGCTCTGCGCTTGCGGGACCCCTTTGTGCAGGGATTCCCGTCACGCAACGCGGTGTTGCCGAATCATTCATTGTATGCACAGGAGTCGGGCGGCAAGGACAAGATGTCGTACTACCAGGCTACGAACGTGCGCGCACGCTCGTCATTCTCATGGGCGTGGCTCGCATCACGCAGCTTCTCGAAACCTTGCAAACGTTGGATGCAGCTGGTAGACGAAACGGCCCTCCATATCCCGCACACACCCCTATCGCCATCATCGAGCGTGCCTCGATGCCGGATCAGCGACTATTACTTCGACCCTGGCTCACGTTGTGAGCGCCTTAGAAAGTAACGGTGCCCAACGACCCCCCGGTATGATTGTCGTTGGCTGGTCCATATTGTCTTTGTGGGGTGACGGTGATATGACGTCCTCGATAAAGGGGCTGAAGAAGAGGACAGTCGAGGGTTGTGCGATGGATGAACGGAAAGTCTTGGAGAGTAGTTGAAGGATTTAACGGAGATTGGGATATACCGTAACTTAGCATGAGCGCAACTTTGTTTCCAAATTCTTATATATCTCCGGCCGAGACCCGGAGTTTTCCGAAGAAAAACAACCCACCATACTCGCCGACGCGCTCGTCTTTCCCCCCCACCGTCGTTGCCATTGTTGTCGCTGCTGTTGCAACCAACCCTCCTTCAGCCAGCCATCATGCGCACACAAGTCGTCTCCACTCTCCTTCGTTCCCGCCCGGTCGTCGCCTCCCGCGTGGCTCCGAGATTTGCCCGCTCATCGTCAAGTGCGCATCACCAGGAGACGTTCGAGTCGTTCACAGAGCGCTATGTCACATTTTTCCAATCTGCGGAGGATCTTTTCGAGGTGCAGCGCGGATTGAACAACTGCTTTGCACACGATCTCGTACCTGCCCCCGCCGTCGTCGAGTCGGCACTCCGTGCCTCGCGCCGCGTGAACGACTACGCCACTGCTGTTAGAATCTTCGAGGGCGTCAAGGAGAAAGTAGAGAATAAGGCCCAATACCAGGAGTATCTGGAAGAACTCAAGCCAGTTCGGGAAGAGCTGGGTATGTCCTCTTTATATTGTGTCATGTCAGCTTATCGTTAATGCTTTTCCGACTCTAGGCATAGAAACAAAAGACGAATTGTTCACTTCGTAGATCTCGTACACTATCTTCCCTTTAAGTGAGTTCCTGTCCTTATGCTTCCTGGTGTCCGTTGACGTCTTTTTTCTCAGGGTTTTGCTGGCAATGTGATAGCTTACTTGTTGTCTCCTTGCTGTGCAATGCAAATATTTTATTAACCTTTGCTTATCGTTGCAAGTTGGATGGATGTCCGTTCTTGCCAACCATATTCGCTCCTCTATTGTCTTTTAAAATTAACTGCATGCACGTCTATTGGGTTTTTGCACGTCACGTGGTGAGAGTGATGTGGTTTGTTTGGTCCACCAGCTGGCCTGGTCATAACTCGAACGCGTCGTACAACTGTCTAACGCTCAGCACTGCTCCTGTTATAACAGAATGGTCGGGAGCTCTTACTTCCACCCCTCTTCCTCGTCTACCCCCAGGGGCAAGCCATTTCTGTCTGTGCTAAGAAGGGCTAGGAAATTCGTAAACAATATCGTGAAACCACATCCTGTATGCGTCCCCATTTTTTTTATAGAGGGCTACTCCACCGACGTGCACCCAGTCTTTTGAGTTCCCTCGTTCTCCAACTCCCCAGCATTCCCGTGCGTACATTCCGTTAATACCTTCCACAGAATCTAATCGTAGCCATAAACAATAGCCGCGATCCATATGATAAGAAACCTTCCTCAGCCATCAAATAGTGGTTGGGATGCTTCCAACACGTCGACCGTGCGGCTTGACAACCCAGATACAAAATCTGATTTAGCATCCTCGCTCAGCCCAGTATGAGCGTGTTTCTATACACCTATGGTGGTGCATCAGCTGATCGATCTACTGACGACAGTGCAGCCCGCATATATCTGATCGTAACGGCCAAGTAGGTTCTCATCTTCTCATCTTCTATCGTATGATTGATTCCGGTTTCATAGCATCAAGGTACGATCGGACCGTCGGGAAGGACCTCTGTTCTGAGGCGAACCAAGGGAACCATACACTCGCCGCCTTCCATCAGCCACGATGAAAATGCTATGAACTTCTTGTCACCCCCTTTGGCAGAATATCGTCCTTTAATCGCGACTGTCGCCCTCTCCGCGCCATACCATACGCGGCCCGACCCGCTCACCCCCATACTCGAGCAAGCTGACTCTCCCGATCCAGCCAGCAAGATAGTTCTTTCTTGCAGCAGTGCCGACAGTCTAGGAGTCAGCTCAGCGGATAGCGCCATTCATTTCGTCGACGGAGCATCTGGAACTGTTATCTCACGCGTACAACGTGCCTCTGGATCCCGCATTTCAGCTGAGCAGTTCGTGCTTGAGCCCTCCAGCCTCACATCCTCCCTGTCACTACACATCGGAAGTCCGCCGAGCTGTGCCGCTACCGATATCGACGCACATGTCGACTCATTACCTTCGTTTATGCTTACCCTCCCGACGCCGGTATCGCCGCAATCACATGTCTTCTCGCCCGAGACGCACTTTACGACAGCGAAGGTCCTCGATACTGCTGAAGCTGGGGCTCCTGGAGATTGTGTGCCGTCGCTCCCGTGCTGTGATCACTTACAAGGCGGTAAGTTGTGTCGCGCCTGCGAGGCGCAGATGCTTGCATGTATCTGGTTTCAAAATACGGATGCCGGAGCGCAAGCTTTGTCGCCCGAACACCCCGCCCAGAGCTCCACGCGCACTCGTACGGTTCGGGCGTCTATGGGAGTCGGCGCTTCATCTTCGGGTGTTGGACTTGGGCTCACGGAGTACTGGGACGAGGGTAATGATGTTCAAGATGACGAAGACGACATTGAAGATCCTGGATCTCTGGCAATCGAAGCTCCTCCTCCCCCGAAAAGCTCCAGCCTCGCTCTTCTAAGCCAAAGGGTCAACACGATTCTCCACAAGGCACGCGCAGGCCTCAGATTGCTGTTTCCATCACTGTTAACGTCACCTCTGGGCAACACACATCATAAACCTGCATGACCGTTTTTTTCTCTTGTTCTTGCCTCCCAGAGACAATCGTACTCGTTTACTTGCACTTTCTCACTTAGTATAGACTTGCATCAACAGTCCTGACTTGCGCAAGGTCCTGTTCCAATCATATCTCCTGCGATTCTACGGACACCGCGAATTAACTTATGTGCGACTAAAGCTTCCGTTTATAAATTCCCCACTCTCGTAAGTCGCGTCGCAAGAAAGTCAAAAGAAGTCACTTTTTCGTAAGTCAGACCTTCCTTTTTTCAGTTACTGTACGTGCAATCGATACACAAAATGTTGAGTGGGCTTCCAGATCTGGGACTCAAACGTGCTTGTCTCGCTGGCAGGGGATTGCATCATTGTGGCGCATGACCTGCATGCTTTTTACATTAAGCGGTTCACTCTGCACCTCTGCGTTGCCGGCGGCTTTTCTGCGCCGGTGTGTGACCATGTGCGCATCATTCGCATGGTTCTTTCGCATGCAATAGAAGACCTTTTAGCCAAATTTGTTCTGCCTTAGTGGATGTTCGGTCTAGCATAGCTGTCATGCTTAGGCCATGTTCATTTGTCGACGTCACGAGTAGCATGGATGTCGGCTCGAAAGTGGCCTAAACCCATCGCCTACGGGTGGAGCTCTTTGTTTTCTGCCGGCATCCACTGTTGGCGCATCTAAGAAGCGACGGAGTTAACGCAATAATTCCACACCATTCAGGCGGTCACAGAGAGGATCAGCCTAAGCATGGCGAAAATAGCAGACGTTTTATTGGTTTCGCGAAGACGATGGTTGCGGGGAAGAGCACGTGTGCACTTTCAACCCTTCACGAGGACGCGCTTCTGTGAGAACTCGAAGCGGGCTCTGTGGTATAATAAGATGGCATCCATGCGTGTTGGTATCCAACATGGTTCGCGTATCCCACCTCCTGCTGAACGGGGCCGCCGCTTTTATTTTCTCGTCTGCTGCTCTCGCGTTTAGCCCAAGCTTCCCGTATGGCTCGGCAAAGGTCCGCGGTGTGAGCCTCGGCGGGTGGCTTCTACTGGAGGTGAGGGCGACGTTCTTCATTCCACTAGTCAATGCGTACTACTGACGCGCGCCTAATTGCACAGCCTTGGATTACCCCAAGCATATTCGATAACACTGGAAATGCGAACATCGTCGACGAGTGGACGTTTGGGCAGATGCAAGACACGAACACAGCGTTTCAGACGCTCCAGAACCATTGGAACACCTTTATAACCGAAGCGGACTTTCAAGCTATTGCAAATGCTGGGTACGCCGTGTCTCCTTTTCCATCTCTGTATTGGGTGCTATGTTGATCGCCTCTTGGAAACAGGTTGAACCATGTAAGGGTGCCAATAGGATATTGGGCTTGGGAGCTCGGCCCGGGCGACCCTTACATACAGGGACAGCTCCCTTATCTCCGAAACGCGGTCACCTGGGCCAGTAATAACGGCCTTAAGCTGATCATCGACCTGCACGGCGCACCCGGGAGCCAGAACGGGTACGCAGCATTCCCACTTCCCAGCAATTATGTTCCCCGACTCATACTGAAATGGATCATGCGCGCAGGTTCGATAATTCCGGGCACCGAATCCCTTTTCCGCAATGGCAGTCGAACCAGAATTACATTGATCTCACCAACGCTATTATGCAACAAATCGCGGGGGAGTTTGGCCCGCAGTACCAGACCGTCGCCGCTATCGGGCCCCTCAATGAGTGTGTTCTAACCTTCTGGTGTTCCGCCCCGCGCTGACGCTAGTTAGGCCCGCTGGATTCGATGGGTCTGCCGTGCTGAACGCCGTGCGCGCGTACTGGCAAAGCTCCTACTACAACATTAGGGCCAGCTCCGCCAACACATTGGAGCTTATCCACGACGCCTTCCAACCACTCAGCTATTGGAACGGCTGGCAGCGGCCGCCAACTTACCAAGGAGTGGCCATGGACACCCACATATATCAGATGTTCTCCAATGCTGTGAGTCCCACGAGGGTTCTCGTTGCATATTTCCCACGCTATATGACGACGCATTGGCTAGGGTGTCGCGCAGTCCAATTCCGAGCATATATCTACTGCATGCGGCGCAGCGGGCAACCTCGTGACGTTCAATGACAACCAGCTGTGGACCATCGTGGGCGAGTGGACCCCCGCCATGACGGACTGCGCCAAGTACCTCAACGGACGCGGGGTAGGCTCGCGCTACGCAGGGACTTACCCGGGCTCGACAGCCGTCGGCAGTTGCACGGGCCTGACTGGGTCTGGCTCGACGTTCAGCTCGAGCTACAAGGCGTTCCTCAGACAGACGTGGGAAGCGCAGGTGAGCCTTTTTACCACGGCGATTGTTGTTTTTATCGCGCGCTGACTGGCGCGTGCAGGTCATAACTTACGAGCAGGTGAGTGGGTGGATCATGTGGACGTGGAAGACGGAGCAGGCGGACGAGTGGTCGTATCAAGCTGGCCTGGAGTATGGCTGGATTCCGAGCAACCCTACCTCTTTTGAATACCCCAATATCTGTGGCTGAGTGCATAGTGTACATATCGCGTGTCTGAGTGGACTTTTGAAGTATCTGTAGAAGCCATTGTGTCTTATTTTCTTATACCCTGATCTTGCCTCCGAGCTGGCGGCGATCTGCTCTTGGTCAAGCGTGACACAGCCATTTTCACCCTTCTCAATATAACAGTGTTGTGATCCAATAGTAAATACGTGGAGCAAGTTTGGCCATGGTACTAGATAGAGTATATTGATTTGGTAGTGACTGGATAAGAGATGAGCATGATGCTGCCATGCTACAGTACAGAGCTGACGCTTGCCTCGCTTTGAAGCAGGCCACTGGTTCATGACCCTCTTATCTATCATATCCCTCCTATGTACGTACAATCGTATTTACAAATGTCTTCGACCAGTCTTTGTCATAAATGGGAACAAAAAAGGTTCGAGATCATGCGAGCACCAGTGATGCGATATGAGAATGGCTTTCTCGAATGTGTTTTTTGAAGGAATACGTGCGCGACCACTTGAATGCGCCACAGTAGGTACAAGACCATTTTGGCATGTGCTGGGCTACGTTGTGCCTGGCGAGGTTTTGCTGGCCTGAAAAACTGACACCGCAGCAGACGTATCGCGCCGCCAGTGGTGTACCTAGCATTTCCTTTTTTGCGCCGAAGGTTGGTGAAGTCGATAAAGACGGATACACCAATACGGGATGGCTGAGGTGCCGTCGGAAGGTGGCGAATGACTCTACGGTTTCCCACAATAACGCATCTTTTGGTAGAAGCACAGGAAGGCGAAGAATAAGGAGGGCGGGGAGAACATTTGCGTGCTCCCCATCTGCCAGACGTAAAGCTCGCAGGATGTCAGAGGCAATCTTGCTATCCAAACGAAGGACTTCTGCGCCGTTGAATGCGCGGACAAGCTCCAGCCATTGTGGACTATCCACGTCATCCTCCCCGCTTGATAGCTGGGTCGTATTGATTCCTAGGTCCTGTACAGTGGATAGGAAAGGGATAAATTGATCGCAAATTTGAGCCATGGTAAACAACTGCCAGTCTAACTGCTCGCAAGATACCAGCAAAGCAAGGCGTGAACCGGCTTCTGGCCGAGTCAAGGTGATAGCAATGGCGCTCCCGGAACACAAAACGTCGGCTCGACGATATGATTGCTGCACTTCTATCCGGTTGATAAATTGACCCAGCTGTGAAAGTTGGAAGGTGAGCTGGTTGAATAACCTGACTTCGATAACCACAAGCACAGGTGCATCAATTCTGGTCACAAGGCTATTCAAGTACTTGCTGGTTCCTCGAAATTTGAGGTGGGTAAGAGCGGGAAGAAGAACACGTTCCCCAGGTGACGGAGATTGGTCCATGTGACTAGGGCGGGAACGGAAATGGAGAGAAAGATATTGGAGCTGGGTCATCACAGACAACGCGCTCGCGAATGCCTCCGGTGGAAAGTACCCGACACCGGGAACTTCGTGGAGCTGAAGATCGACCAAATGGAAGGACGGAGAAAGAAGCTGTGGGAGTGCGGGAAGGGCAATCCTAGTCAAATGGAGACGACGGAGGCGTGAGCCCCACTTGAATGAGCTGGGAAGCGCCAGCCCCATGGAATTTTGGGACAGAAGAACAAGGTCTTCCAGACCCCAAAATGGCATTTCGATGGAGAGCAATTTTTCCAGGAGCGAGCTTGTGATAGTGAGGTTAATAGCGCTTATACGATCAGTCTGCTTCAGTGCGGCCACGATGTTGCCCTCGTCCTCAGGAGAAGGGTCCAGGGGGTCGAGAATTGGAAACCCCCCATACTGTAAGACGATAGGTACTTTGGCGGGCCAGCAACCTAGAGTCTTCAAGACACATGTTCCAGGTCTACAGTACAGTCGAAGACGTAGAGTCTGAGGTGATTTAAATACGATCTGTCGCCACTTTTGGCACACGTGAATGAGGGTAGGCCAAAACTGCGGAGAGGCATCCAGGTAGTGACAAAACACGTTCAGAAGTGCGTCGCGGGTAAGCGCTCCGATCGTTACTTGTCGAAATGGGGAACAAAGTTAGCCAATAACGTAAGCACGGCGCAGAAAACGTACCTTTTCTACCGTATGTGCGTGTTGTGGTGGGGAACGATACATGTCGGGTACAGCCCGGGGAACGTGAACGTCTATGGGAGAGCCACGACATATACAGTTATCTCCTGCGGCAGAGTATCAAAGTCGCTAGATCACTTACTTTGAAGAGCGCATAAAGGGGGAATTAGCGGGGCAGCTTTCCCTGGACCTTGGCATACTTTTATTTGGAAGACCCAAGAACCTGTGAGTCATCACAATGCACCATCCAATCGGCTGAACTGCTCTGCCAGCCTGAGTGGGGCCCTGCAGTGTGTACTACACGCCTTGATACACGCAGCTGCTGACGCATCCGGCGGATTGCTGTGCAAGTGGAGGTACTGCGTGGGTTAACGCGTACACTAACTGTGATGCCCAAGCTGGATCATTAATCACCAAAGTGGTACAAGGAGGCCATCGTTGGACAACAAGCGTGGCGAGCGCTTCCACTTGTAGAAACTACATGTGAGCGTAGGATGTGGGCTCGGGATGGTCGTACTACCATGTTAATAAGGCATGCGCAGAACACGACAGCGGCAATATTTGCGTAGACTCGGAACGTGAAGTCATTTCGGCTAACTCCGGTTCCTGTTACCGCTATACTATCACGGTCCCATTACAGTAACTTGACCTTCTTTCTTTCTCTGGATACTGCCAATACGGCACGGAAGAGAAGAGTGTGCGTGCCGCCTTGTTCAACGTCAAGACTGTGCTCTACGCCTACGCTCGTGCCTCGCTTAGGCTTAGACCGGGCAGAAGCATGTAAGCTTGCTGACAGGATATTGGGCTTGGGAGGTCGGCCTAGGTGGGCCTTACTTACAGGAATCCTTTATCTCCGAATCGCGGTGACCTCGGCCAGTAATAGCGGCCTTAAGCTGATCATCGACTTGCACGGCGCACCTGAGAGCCAGAACGGGCATGTGGTATTCCCACCTCCGGCACGCTGCCGAATGGTCACGAGTGCAGGTTCGGTAACTCCGGGTACCCAATCCTTTTTCAGACGTGGCAGTCGAACGCGAATGACATCGCTCGCACCAGCGCGATTATGCAACAAATCGCGGACGAGTTTGGTCCGTAGTACCAGACCGTCGCCACGATTCAGCCTCACAATGAGTGTGTCCCGACTCTCGTGGTGTTCCGCCCGTGTTGATGCTAGCTAGGCCCGCTGGATTCGATGGGGTCTGCCGTACTGAGCGCCATGCGCGTACTGGCAAAGCTCCGATAGCAAAATTAAGGCCAGCTCTGCACTAGCTCTGCCAACACGTTAGGACTATCCAAGACGCCGAGTTGTTGAAGAGGGCCGCTGAACATGACTTCTATACGAATATATTTACAAATATCTTCGCGGTCCTTGTTATCGGTACATATTTAAATGCTGGTGCGCACTAGTGGCGCGACAAAGATATCTGGGTGGCATGTTTCAAGGTGTCTTTTGAATAAATAGCGGCGACCCGATGAGAATGCAAACTCCATGCAATGGGGGCATCTAATTAGGGGTTGGTGCTTGTCTTTGAAATGTCTGGTAAGGGCTTGCGCGGTTGAAAAACCCTTATCACAGGTCGGGCAGACGTCTCGGGTTGGTGTTTGACCTGGCAATTCCTCAACTGCAACGGGATGGCCAGAAAACCTCCGCGAGGTGGTGAATGACTCTACCGCTTCCCGCAATGGCCCTTGTATCATCGATGACACAAGCTCTGGTACGTAAAGTTTGCGGAGGGCAAGGAGAACAGTTGTGTGCTCTCCGTCGACTAGACGCAGAGCATGCAAGATATCTGCCGCAAGTTCCCCAGTCACGTGAAGGTCTTCTGTGCCGTCGAATGCGCGGATAATCTCCAGCCATTGTTCGCCATCTACGTCATCCTCCCCGGTTCGTTCGGTCGTATCGATGCGTAGATCTTGTATCCTAGATAATAAAGGGGAAAAGTGATCGCACATTTGAGCCATGGAGGACAGCTGCCAGTCTAATTGCTCGCAGGACATTTGCAATGTGAGGTGTGTATGGGCTTCTGGCCGAGTAAAGGTGATAGAGACGGCATGCCTGGAAAATGCGATGTCCGCCCGAAGATGTGACTTCTGCATTTCTATCCGGTCGATAAATCGGCCTAGCTGTGAAGGGCGGAGGATGAGCTGGTTGAACAGCCTGACTTCGATATACACAAGACCAGGTGTATCGATTCTGGTCACAAAGTTATTCAAGTATTCGCTGGCTCCTCGAAATTTGAGATGGGTAAGAGCGGGAAGAACAACGCGTCCCCCGGGCGATGGAGATGGGCCAACGTGACTAGGTCGTGAGGCGGGAGAAAGGAAATGGAGGGAAAGAGATTGGAGCCGGGTCATCCCGGACAACGCACTCGCGAACGCTTCTGGTGAGACGTACCCAGCACTGGGAACTTCGTGGAGCTGAAGATCAACCAGGTCGAGGGAAGGTGAAAGAAGCTGAGGGAGTGAGGGAATGGTAATCCCAGTTGAATGGAACCGACGGAGTCGTGAGCCCCACTTGAACGAGCTGGGAAGCGTCATGAGGCTATGGGAAAGGAGAGTAAGCTCTTCCAGATCCGAAAACGGCTCTTCGATGGGGAAATACTTTAATTTGGCCAGGAGTGAATTTGTGATGGTGAGGCTGATGGAGCTTATGCGATCAGACTGCCTCAGTGCAGCCACGACGTTGTCCTCGTCTTTGGTAGAAGGTGGATCGAGAGTCGGAAGTCCCCCATACTGTACGATGATCGGTAGGGCTGGCCAGCAACCTAGAGTCTTCAAGACAGGAGTTCCACGTTTACAATACAGCCGAAGCTGCAGGGTCCGAGGTGATGTGAATACGACCCGTCGCCATATTTGGCACACGTGCACGAGTATATGCCAAAACTGCGGAGAGACATCTAGGCAGTGAAGAAATATGATCAGAAGCACTTCGCCGGAAAGCTCTCCGATCGTCACTTGTCGAAATAGGGAACATGTCAGTCAGTGGCGCAAGTACTGTGCAGAAGATGTACCTTGTCTACGACATCCGCTTGTTGTAGTTATGGGTCGGGGAGACGACTCGGATACGTGTCGCTGGTGTTGGGTACGTGCACGTCTGTTGGAAGATCCATATACCATCACTTCCTGTGGCGGAGAATAAAAGACGCTATATCACTCACTTTGGAGAGCGCATGGGGGGTTTATTGGACAGCTACTGCGTGCATACTTTTATATAGATGACACAGCCTGGAGCTTAAATTCCTCACGCTGTCCAACCAGCTGAAAAGGGTCTGGTGTGTGAAGGAAGCTTACTACGACTCACCGCACACACGCCCTGATACACGCGGTTGCTGAGACTGACGTGTCCGACGGATTTCTGTGCATTTGGCAATGCCGTGTGGGCTAACATACGGTATGTCCTACTTGTAGCGGACTGATAATCAACAGGAACATGGAGGCCGTTGTTGGACTATCAGTGTGGTGGTCCAGCTTTAACGACTTGAATTTCCAGCCCATGAACATGAAAGGTAGACGTGATATATGGGACGGTCGTACCCAAGGTCATATAACGATGCTGTGTCGTGCTATGCAGTGAGACTGTGAGATAAAGACACGTGCAAATCACGCCATGGCCCGGGAATTTGCGTATCCTGGGGTGGTTATCTTGCGACTCGATATCGTTATCATCAGTCACATTGCCTGCCATGAAAATTTTCACCCTCTATCATGATGAGGCTGTTGAAGAGATGGCTACAGCTTGTTTCTGCGTCAACATCAAGGACTGGGAAAAACCAAGGAAAAACAGTGTGCACCTTTCCAATGTCGGTTACTTAGATATACTTTTTCCCTTCCCGCCGTCCCAGCTTTGCCGAACTCCCGATTCAAAATATTCAAGCTTCAAGCTTCACGATTCACGTCTCAAGGCCTCAAGCTAGGCCTCAAGCTCAAGCTTCACGATTTTCGGCAATATTCTACTTGGTTTGATGTACGTCTTCCACCACATTGTCACGACCAACCGCATGCCTACTCTTCTAAAGTCGAGGCTTCGGGAGTTCCAAGCAAAGACTCGGAACGATGAAGGACGGGAAGAACGAGCTTTTCGATATGAAGCTCCAGTCCCCGAGACCCGAAATCAACAGTCCCGGTTCCCCTTCCGCCCTACCTTTTAACGTTAGTGGAAACCCAAACCGCCAATCCTTTCAACTCGGCCTTCTTTTCTCTGGATACTGCCAACACGGTCGTCAACTAGTGCGGATATCGAGGCTAGTAACCATGCGTACCTCGTTTCTGCGCTGGCTTTCTCGGCGGGAGCGCACTGAGCCGGTGCCAACTCATTTGTCAGCTCGCTGGACATGACGGCTCCCTACGCACGAGGTATTCGTCTAACCCAGCATCCACATCAGAATGTCGTCCTTCCTTCCTCTTATCCACCGCCAGGACTCGCCTTTGCACATCGTAGGAACTAGCGCAAGATGAAAACGCCGCTCCAGTATCCAGGAGACATCAACACTAACCGCGCGTTCGTGTCAACCTCGCCACAGACAGCCGAACGACTTTTCACGGCAGCGCTGTCGTTCCGCGCTTCGATAGCACTGAAAAACTCCAAAACCTTCAAAGACCACTCACCTTACACCTATAGCGCCTCCACCGCCGAGATTGATGCACTACGGCAATGGTGGGCGGTCTGATCTGCACGCGGCGGTAGCTCTCTCCAATGGAACTCGTATGTAGGATACGAAGTAGTTGAAGCCGCGCGCAGAAAGACACGTTAGCCAGCCCCGAGATAGGCGGCGCGACGTCGATCGAGATCTTCGTTCGGCTGCGATCACGGGTATGCAGAATAGCACAGCTCTTGCCTGAACGAAAATGAAAGCCACGAACTCACGAATGTGCTGGGTGTGGTTCGCGCGAATGGCACTTATCCGAGTTTAGCTGGTCCTGGTGGCCCGGCGCAGATCGCGGCTGCAGGAGCCGTATTCGGGAACCGCCCGGGAAACACTAGCTCGGCCAACATAGCGGGGATGGCGGTGGTCCACTGTGGTAATGCAAAGCGGTCAGCCGAACGCTCGCCTTGCCCTATGTAGGGGAAAGG
Source organism: Lactarius quietus (assembly GCA_015025155.1). NCBI lineage: Eukaryota > Fungi > Basidiomycota > Agaricomycetes > Russulales > Russulaceae > Lactarius > Lactarius quietus. Next base: position 672,294 of record WITN01000004.1, on the reverse strand, counting down.
GCGGTGCTGGCGAGGGTCGGCGGAGCGAAGAAGTACGGAGAAGAATGTTTGACCCGGTTATGTCGAATGACGTAGATGAGTGGCTGCGTACGCTCAAACACACGCCGAGCATTGAGGGCATGACGTAGGAAGAGATGGTACTGTAGTGGTGGATGAACGAATGCTACAAGCTACGGCCTAGAGGCGCCGACGCCGACACATGCCGCCGCGCTGGAAGACGCTCAAACCTTCCACCGACTTGAGCGCTTCAAGTAGCGCTGAGCATTGGTGACCCTTCCACCCGACTCAACGGTGCAGCCCCGTCCGAACAGCATCCCTCTTCTACAAGCTTCAATAGAATAGCTTCGGTGAGTCGGCGTCGAAAGAGTGTTTATTGTTGTCGTAGAAAGCAATTCAATGAATTGACGTCATTCCCTTTTGGTCTCTGATTCCTTCACTTTGGTGTCTCTTCTTTGCAGTTTTTCGTAGAAGATAGGCGGAAATGGGAAAGCTCGTCAGGTGTGATGTATCCTGCCATCTCGTCACTCTGAGCACTCACTGGTACTCACCAGCACACAAGCTAGTGCAGACGGTTCTACCTAGTGAGTTGCGTACCATTTTCGATGCCCCTTTTTGACAAGTACTGCCATGCGAGGCGGTGAAGCTCTCCATTCTCTCGCGATATCATTTCTTGCCTCCATTCCGACGCCAGTTCGCGGTCACGTGGTGAGGCAAAAATCACGTCGAGAATTCGAAGCCCCTAATATCGCAAGGTACTTAAACCCATGCAGCTCCCTGTATATGGAGCAATCATCCTTGAACCATGACCATCACTCATACTGCATCTTCTAACGTGTCTATCAATCAGCCCAGTGCTACTCAATCCTGTGTGGTGAGTCTCGCACTGCCAAGCGCGTCCTCGACACGAACTCACAAAGTCCTTCGTCCTTCGTTGACAGTGTACTCCTGTACCGCAGCTCAAATCCTCCACCTGTGCAGGATCTCAGGGGAGCATCTGCTCAACAGATACCGTGAGCTCACCACTGCATCGTCTCCTTCACCCCACCAAATTGACCGTATTCGCAGAGCGCATCAGACACTCCTCGTGTCTCTCGTCCACGCTTATCCCGTGGTTCATGCCACAGTCCCGACCCCTGTTGCTCGAAGCTTGCCTCTAGCAGTAGCGACTCTTCGTTGTCGTCTACTCTTGCCCTTGTAGACTACGCCTCCGGGGTCGTCTTCTCCGGCCTTTATATGGCCTCTGGCGAGCAAATCACAACGCACGAGTTCCAAACCAAGCCTCACCGCGTGCAGGCGCCGACCCTGTGCCTCCTCATCCCCGACACCAGCATGAGCGGCAGCGACAGCGTCCCCAGCTTCGTGTTGACTGTCCCTTCACCCGTTTCTCCATTGTCGCCCATCCTTCCGGTGCCGTCGCTGTTCACTCGCGAGTCCTACCTCGCCGCCGCCGCCAGTGCGCCTTCCTCCTCGCGCGTCCCCAGTCTTCCACCCCAGCGTTGCACACACATGCTGTACCTGCTCTCACGCAGCCGCTGCTGCTCATCCTGCGAACTACAGCAGCTCGCATGCGAAATCTGGTGGGGTTCGCGTGGGGCCATGCTGTGCGCACCTCAGGTACCCGCAGCCGCGTGCACGCCGACGACGCGCGCTGTATACTATTCACTCGGGCTTCCGCTGGGCCGCCTCGAGCACGCGTGTGTCGATTGGGATGCGGCCACTTCCATCTCGTTCATGCGTCAGTCGCACCGTGTCCGGAAAAGTAGTCGCAGTAGTATTGACACTGGCATAAAGTCAAAGCCTGTGGTCGCTACTCGTGCGCCTGCACCTGCGCGCATACTACGTGTGTTTGTCCGCCGAGCGCGCCACGTCCTGAGCGCGCCGACTCGTGTACCTATGATGTCTACCCATATTGTACCCCGACGTCGGGCTATCGTTCGACCATAGTTTTCTGTTCTCGTTTTGCCTGCTCAGCTATCGGACTGTTGCTGCTACTGGACATATTCTATTGTATCTATTGTTACTGACATCAATAATTCTAGAGTGATGTTCGTAATTCTATTCATGTCATCTTGCAAGAAAATAATGTTTTGATCAGAGATACTTTATATTTTCAATTGACCTTCGTCCTCACTACCACACTTCGGTGATACCGGGGACTGGCAGCTCAAAGTGCTTCTACTTCCGCGCCCATTCCTGAAGCGACTCTCGAGTTCAATTCTAATGCCATTACTTAGTATCTCGTTGACCTCCATCAATCGTGTGCTACCACCACAATTTCGTGCTCTTCGTGCTCTTGCCTTGCAGCCTCCCTCACACCACGTCAAAACGACGTGGAAGTGAAACACGCAGCATACTACACCGGAAAACTGGGAGAGCCAAAGTCACCCGTCGGCCGGCACCACAACCGACCCCATGATTCGCTTAAGCCCCTCCACGAGCGCGCCTCGATTGACATGCTGCGCGAGATCAGCGCCTAAGGGTATCCAAGACATTGACATTCCCTGTCTACGGAGCAGATTGCTAGGCTCGCCCAGACAGAGTGGTGATGCTTGTCAATTCCTGATTGACGTTCATCGGCGTCCCAGTGTCCAGGCTGAGCAAACATCATTCTTGGTACGTCGCACCAGATCCACCGGCACGATGAACGAACGACACCTTCTCCTTTTTCCAGATATAGGCCCCCTGTAAGCTGCACACGCGCGTAGAAACCATCGCACCGGCTACCCTGTTCGGCTTTCCGAGCGCACAGCATGGGAGACCAATCATGCGCCGCAGCGCGACAGCGCAGGGCGCTAGGGAAGGAGGTATGGGGAAGAGTTCGGGGTGGTATTTTGGGACGCGACGATTATGTCAGTACTTTCCCCAACAAGTGTATGCTTGAGTGTACCTACCAATCGCATTTAGCCAAGACCACTGTTCGTGGGCGTTGGGATATATCACCAAGTTGACTTTTGCTGTTCAGAGTTCATCGAGAATAAAACACTCGTACCAGTCAATTCAGACCTGAAAGTTGTTCTATTGTCACAAGCAAAGAGATTCGCCTTGAAAGAGTGAAAGAGTTCCAAGACTCAAGTTGATGCTGAGCGCTGAGCGCTGATCTCAAGTGAGGTGACAACGACTGTTGCGCGTCACATATACACGTGACGTTACAGTGTCACGCATCACGCGTTCTCACACTACAAGACCAAGCAGACTGTCAAACGGGTATCGATAATCATATTATCCAGGCTGGTCACGAGCCTATCAAACGGGTCCATTGACTGCCAAGGAAGTTGAGCGAACGCAACGCCTTGGTATCTACCTAGTACTGCTTCAGTTTTTGACTCGTAGTATTAAGCCTAGAACGCATATAAATATGTGTACAGAAAGGCCCTAATAGAATTCACTTGCATGTACCTCATCTATTTGTTCTCACTGTGGGGAATCTGAGACGAAGTCAAATTACTGGCACCAGTACCTTCCACGTTGTGTGGTTCGTCATCAGATGGAAGCCAACTGCTAACTGCCAACATAATTCCCTCTGGAAATACTACCGAGAGACGACCATTTACCTGTGCGAATGGGTATAATGGAGTCACCCAAGCGTCATATGACGTGCTCAGGCTCGCACTTGGCGTCTCAATAAAGGGGTCATCACTTGGGGGATCAATTCTTGCTTTTAGTCTCGATATACCACCTCTCTTGCACAGCTCCCCCATATGACGTCCAACTTCTACAGGTAGGGATCGCCGATATTCCTCGGCGCATCCCATGACGCTCACCGTGACGCTCATCTTGCAGAGAACCCGAGTTCGAAACCCTGCAGCTACATGCTGGTCAGGAACCCGATCCGACGACTAACGCCCGTGCGCCGCCCATCTATGCAAGCACCTCCTTTGTCTTCAACGACAGTGCGGTATGTGGTAGAGACGTGGGCAGGAAACGGGAATCCGCTCTGCTCACGTATACTTCACCAGCACGGAGCGGATCTGTTCGGTCTTCGCGCCCTCGGAAACATTTATTCCCGCATCGGAAACCCAACAGTAGTACGTTCTGTGCCTTGTGCGTGCGATTAGGACGACTGGTGCTCACTATCACTGGCCAATGCTCTCAGGATATATTTGAAAAACGAATTGCCGCTCTCGAGGGCGGGGTAGCCGCCGTAGCAGCTGCAAGCGGCCAGGCATCCCAGTTCATGGCCGTTAGCACCCTCGCGGGAGCAGGTGATAACATCGTGTCTACTTCATACCTCTACGGCGGGGTAAGAGATCTGTCTACCTTCTTTGTTTCCCTTAAATTACCCTGATTTGTTTCCATACTAGACATACAACCAATTCAAAGGTGTGAAATTTTCGCTGTGATAGTACGTGATACCCGTGCTCACCGCGGGAGCAGTTCTGTTCAAGAAATATGGAATCGGTGTCAAGTTTGTCACATCAGACGACCCAGCGGCGTTCTCGGCGGCAATTGATGAGAAAACCAAGGCCATATTTGTGGAGAGCATCGGAAACCCAAAGTATAACGTCAGTCCAATTGGCGAGATTGCGAAGGTATGCAACAATGTGTTCGTTATTTCGCATCTGTGATTGATGCGTCGTGTAGGTCGCACACGAACACAAGGTTCCGCTGATCGTTGATAATACGTTCGGCATGGGAGGTAGACCCTTCTCCGCTCTCATCACGGCGTAAGCAGCGCTGATGCGAGGCTGCGTCAGGCTATCTGATCCGTCCGATTGACCATGGCGCGGACATCGTCGTGCACAGTGCGACTAAGTGGATTGGCGGACACGGCACCACCATTGCGGGAGTTATCGTTGATTCAGGTTGGTGCAGTGTTCGTAGCTAGCGTATGGATCTCACTCTCTCCGGGCGTCCAGGAAAGTTCGACTGGACCTCCGGCCGCTTCCCTTCCTTCACCTCTCCCTCCGAAGGCTATCACGGGCTCAAGTTTTCGGAGACGTTCGGGAACCACGCGTTCGCGACCAAGCTGCGCATTGAAATCCTGCGCGATCTCGGCGCCACGCTCAACCCCTTCGCGGCGTTCCTCCTCCTGCAGGGGCTGGAGACACTCTCGCTCCGCGCGCAGCGCCACTGCGACAACGCGCTTACACTCGCGCGATACCTTGATCAGCACGAGAAGGTCGCTTGGGTCTCTTACACCGGCCTCGAGTCGCACGCCTCCCACCAACTGGCTATCAAGCTGCTCAGGCCGAATGCATTCGGCAGCGTGCTGAGTTTCGGGGTGAACGGCGGCGAGGACGCGGCGGTGGGCGCCAAAGTTGTCGACTCGCTCAAGCTGGCGAGTAACCTTGCGAATGTGGGAGACGCTAAGACGTTGGTGATTCATCCTGCGACGACGACGCACCAGCAGTTGACGGTGGACGAGCAACTGGCGACCGGTGTCACGGCCGACCTCATCCGGGTGCGTCGTATAATGCATCAAATATATTGATCAGTGAGGGGAGCTAATGCTATCATGCTTTGTTGGCCACATAGGTATCTGTTGGGATTGAAAACATCCAAGACATTATCGCGGATTTCGAAGGGGCGCTCAGAGCCGTGTCGTAAGTCTGAGTCGGGTCTCGAACGCCACGTCAGGACATTGTGAGAGCAGAAGTAGACAATTTACGATTAGGGTTCGTAGATACAATCACGGAACCCATCAAATGCTAAGCCTCTGTACTATATAACTTCGCCCGAATAGCCCGTATCGGAGCTTACCTATATGGTGTTCGGCGCCCAATTGAACTTATATGGGTGTGCATAAAAAGCGATGGAATTTCGCTCACATGAATCTCATCCGTCTGTTCTAGAAACCGCCCAGCAACTTAGACTTTGAGCTTGGAGTCCCAAGTCTCTCCTTCCACAACTTCCATTCTCACACTGCGTTGATGCTTTGTAAACGTGAGGTTGGGGACTCAGACGAGACAAGCAAAGCAGAACAAAACATTGGTTGTGACCAGGATTTTTTTTTTTTTTTTTTTGAACCATTTGTATTCCGGGGTGCGGGCCCTTGGCCCAGACCGGTCGCAGACCAGCTACAATGACAAGTCGTATACTAGGGTTGTCCCCACTAAATACCGGTAGTAGGGTGGAAGCGTGAACTGTTAGGGTGACCTATCGGTCCCGGGTTTCGCAATCGCGCAGGGGGTTATCATAGGGCGTCAGACGCCAAGAGGTTCGTGTGTGAGGGGGTAGGGGGGTCCTTCTTCGACTCTCCGCGTTACTCTCTCCTTGTTAATCTTTCCATGTTTATCTCAGTCCGGCTCCCGTTCTGCCCTCCGAGCGTGGGCTTCGGGGCGCGTGAAGGCGCCGCTTTCCTGAATAAAAGTTAGCAGGCACATAGCATTTTTCTTGTTGGGGCCCAAGATCTTGCGGAAAGGGACGATCCGGCCGAAAAAGTTAATTTTCGAGGCCGCTCGTTCCCAAGTGTAGCGATAGCACGCGTGGGTTATGTGTTGGGGGGATCTTAAGGCGAAGCCGCACGGGCAGGCCCGGGCTTCGGGTGGGTCGTTGGGGCGGAACCGTGTCACGTACGTTCCTGTGAAGGCGTGGTCCACTGCCACTTGGAAGGCCGTGGACGTCGTGCGCCGGGAGTAGGTGTATTTTCCTTTTCTCCCCCTGTCGTCTTTCTTGCGGTCCATGGCTGCCTGCCACAGGGGGTGGTTATTGCCATCTGGGGGACGGGTGAGGGCGTGGCTGTACGCGAAGCTTTTGGGCTTCTTGCCTGACTTGCGTTCGGTGTGGTCTTTATGCCAGTCCCGCGCCCATGCCTCAAAGGCTTTTTTGCGCGCCCTGTCTTTTTGGAAAGCCGCCGACTGGATCTGGTCCAGTCCTTCTGGGGGGTCATGTTGACAGGCTGCCTTTGCTAAGGCCAGCGCCATCGTTTGCCTTTCGAGGGTATAGTCCAGTGGCGTCCACACTAGTATAATCTGTGCTTTGGGGTGAGCCGTGGTGAAGGACGTGAGCGAGAAATGAAAGAGTAACGCAGCTAGTTGTGCCGATTTCGATCGCGGGTTGATTACAGCCTGCATCGCTGATGAGCTGGGGCTGAATATGTATGTTATGTCTGGGGCTATTTCGTGTGCGAATCGTTGGGTCAGAGCTTCCACTGTTTTGGCTAGGCCAAAGCAGTCTACGTCGAATTGCTTTACTGACTCACCTTGGGTCCAGCTCCAGTCGGGTCGCGCTCCCCAGCGATTTCCCTGTATCAGGGTGGCCGCTGCCGCTCCTACCACTTTGCCGTCATCTCGGCCTTCATTGGTGAGAGCAGCCATGACGTGTACAGCTGCGATGTTGAGGCCCTCCATTGACCTGTGAAGATCTTGTGTCCATTCCCTCCGTCTGGTGCGTGTTGTGACACCCCAGATTTGGAGGTGCGCCTTCCATATGGGGACTTCCCATGGGGGGATCGCAGTCACATTGACGCGGGGTCCGTCTGAAGGTACTCTCGCCGCGAGGGCTTCCAGGCAAGTAGGGGGGCGACGTTGCGTCTTTTGGCGTTGGCGGGGGTTTACCGGGGTCGGCAGGGGCAGGTCCCCCTGCCTCGGGGCATACCATTTTGGGCCCAGTCGCCTCAGGAGTTGGGAACCCCGTGGTAACCTGTAAAGGCGTAGCGCAGACGTATGAGTAAGTTTCTCTATGAAATGGCGCATGGGGATCATGCGCGTGATATGAAGGAGTGCCTCCCGGGGCGCTGTGTGAAAGGCTCCCGTTACTCGTCTGACTCCTTCGTTTTGGACCTTCTGGAGGAGCTCGATGAGCTTCTTCTGGCCCTTTGCACCTTCTTTATACCACAGCTGACATCCGTGGCTGAGAACTGGTAGGCAGATGGCGTTGAAGGCCAGCCGCCAGTTGGCCATGTTCAGGCCGCGGACCGAGTTGCCGAGGACTTGGAGTGCCTTGAGGGATGCGCGTGCCCGATTGGCCATGATCCTCACGTGTGGCTCCCAGTTCAGGCGCCAGTGGAAGAAAAATCCGAGGTATCGGAGAACCTCCACGGGCCGCACTGTGTAGTGCGTGTTCCCGATGGGGTTTGGGAGGGTCAGTTGCGTGGGCCTGGGGGCAGGGTTGCGTTCGTAGGGCTTTTGGAAGAGCATAAGCTCAGTTTTGTCCGGTTCGATGGCCAGGCCTGCCTTACGCAGCCATTCCATGCATGTTGTAGCGTTATCACCTAACGCTGGTTCGACTTGAACAGGTCTGTGACGTGATATTCGAGTATACGGATGAATCTTTGTAGATCACGGGCAACTTAACTAAGTTGCACTGCCACTAGGTCGCTTCAATAGACACTAGGGTATCCCGAGGGATAAGCTTCAATCGAATGATTGGAAAGACGCGAAGAGAGGATGAAAACGAGACAATGGTGATGGTTCAAGAAGACCAAGCTGAAGAGCCTTGGTCTTGATACTACAGCTTTTATACAAGTACGCGCTGGCTTTAAAGCGCAGCTTCGAATCCAAACCCTAGTACAACTATACTAGTAATGAGTCATTGTCCGTTCTAATAATACCTGAAACACCGGTGAACCCAAATACCGGCGATACGTCAGTGTCCATGACTAATTGAGGCTTACTATCGTAGTCATAACCGTATAGTAAGCGTCCCGAACTCCGAGACCTCGTAATGATGATGATGAGCAGTCCGTAACATGTCAAGCCGTGACATTACCCCTTTTTCAGGCAGAACGTCCTCGTTCAAACACCCAAGGAATAATGGTCGCACCTCGACTGATCGAAACCTCTTGGTCCATAATCCTCTGCAATCCATTAGCCGCCTCTAGCCGACGCGTACACTTCCTGACTTCGTTACCGACCACATATTGCTCATTTTCTAGAGCAGTAATGCGTTCAGCAATTTCGGAGTACCGGCTAGTAACAGCCCGGTAGCGAAGGACCTCCGCCCATAGCGACCGATCAGGGATCTGCCCCATGGCCAAGTCGACCCCATGGCGATCACCAAAATCCTGTCGCAAATACCGCATTTGGTCATGCGTATAATGGCGGTCGTTATCCACTTCATCGAGGTCAGGAGCAGCGTGGACTTCACCTTGTTGAATCTCCCCCCCTTTCTTCATGCACCCATAGACAATCGGGTTGTTGCCAGGCATCACGTGAATGTACTTGGCGACAGTGATGTGACCATTCTCGGTCATACGGAAGTTGATAAACCTGGGAGGGATGTTTAGCTCAAAACTGTCGGGGGCGTCAGCCTTATCCCGGGCGCGCTGTTGGTCAGCTGGAACTCCTCCTCCTCGGTAGTCAGGGAAGCAAGGGCTTTCTTTTGATGCTCCCATACCAGCTCTTCTTCCTCGCCTCGTCCTCCTCGGCACAAGTGGTACCCCTTCATCTTGGGATTCCAATACTTGGCGGGGATCTTGGTTTTCTTTGTTGGACCCCGACTCGTGAGCTCGGAGGGTAGCACGGATGTGAATACCCCAGGACGTCGCGGGGTCCATGATGACGTTGGTAGGAGGGTCGACGTTAATATATCGAGGCGTTGGCGGTGGAGGGACTTTGACGGGGTCGTTGTTACATGTGCAGTTATAGATGAGTTGTCCACAGTCGTAGTGGATGTGGGAGTCGTCGTCGTCAGGATGGCCTGGACATGACAGGGCGGTTTGCTTACAACTTCCACAAACTCTGACCATGTCACTGATGTCGGAGCTGCTTGGAATCTTGATAAGCGTTTGTGGAACAATGAGACTCTCGACGCGAGTAGGGACTCCCTCCTCCACGCTCGATTGGTCTTCCTCCAATCCTCCAGCGTCGTGTCCGCATACATCAGGGGTTTCGGGGATGACATCCCCGGGTTCGATGCATCGAAAAGCGGCGGCGACTTCGGCATAGGTAGGTTGAGTGATAGTGGGAAGATGGTACGAGGTTTGTGAAGTAGTGGAGGCAACAGTGGGGGAAGCAGTCATTGTTCGACGAAGGAAGAACTGATGCGCTTCATTCAGTGAATGGCCTGTCTTTATACGTGAGGGAGTAGAATTCAGAGTCCGTTTGAACTCAGCTAAGGCGTCAGGGGCATGTACGTCAGTGGCGTTGACCCACTGCGACTCCGAGTCTGGATACCCCTTCCATTTGATAAGGAATTGTTTGCGCCTTGTTCTGCCGAATTGCCGTTGGTCTAGAATCCTTTCAATTTCGTATTCTTCTTCGCCATCGATTAATTCAGGGGGAGGTCTTGGGAAATTTGGTCCATGAAAGGAAGTCTCTCGATAGGGGGTGAGAAGATCGATGTGAAACATGTCATGAATGCTCCACTTGGTGGGTAATTCCAATCGATAGTTGACAGGGGACATCACCTGGATGATCTGGAAAGGCCCATGTCGTTTGGGCGCAAGCTTGGCGCTTGGCTGATGCGTCCTCAGATGACGCCCTTCTAGCCATACACTATCCCCTATTTGGAACTTGGGCGTATCTTTATGTGATACCCATGACTTCTGGGCCTTGATGATTTGTTTTTGAGCATGTTCCCGTGCCTGTTTGAACTGATCAAGGCGTAACGCCACTTGCGGCATGGGACTGGGCGTTGAATTCCAATCAGCACGAGGATTATGCCCCATCAATAAGAAGAATGGAGACTGTCCCGTGGCTTCGTTAGGCCAATTGTTATGCGTGAACTCTGCTATTGGAAGATAAAGATTCCAATTGTCTTGTCGTTCATTTACCCAAAATCGGAGATACTGTTCGAGCCATTGATTGGTTCGTTCTGATTGTCCGTCCGTACGAGGGTGATATGCCGTAGAAATGTTCTGTTTAATCCCAAGTTGTTTGCATAATTCCCTCGTGAATTTGGACGCAAATCTGGGATCTCTGTCGCTGATGATTTTGTTCGGTAATCCATACCGCGTGAACACATGCTTGATGTATAGTGCTGCTGTTTCTTCTGCGTCGATCTCCTCATTACAAGGGATAAACACCGATGCCTTGGTACAATCATGGTCTGTGACCGTAAGGATTGAGTCATAGCCCTGTGCGACGGGTAATTTAGTGATGAAATCGAGAGCGATAGTCTCGAAGGGCATAGCTTCCGGTTTAGGGTATATGGGTTGTAGTGAAGCCCTAATAGGGCGATTGTTGATTTTGTGTCGTTGGCATTCCGCGCAACCTTTGACATATGCCAATACCTCTTGTCGTATTGTTGGCCACCAATAGTATCGTTCTACTATTTTGCCAGTTTTACTGATTCCTGGATGACCATGTACTGGGGTATCATGATGAGCGGCGATAATTGACTTTCGCTCTTCACTTCCCTTGGTAATTACTCTTCTGCCTTCTTTATACCATACCCCGTTGATCTTTTTCAATTTGTGTGGATCTACCCAAGGTTTGATAATGTCCTCGTTTTGTTCGTCTTTGTGGTTGGTTGACCTCATTTCTTCTACCGTGATCGTTGCAAAAGACTGATTAGGCATTCCTGTACGGTGTGCGTTGTTGGTTCGTATGAATATGTTATCCGGTAACACCGTAACATTTTCGTTGTCTTGTTCCCCGTGATCATAGTCGGGTCGTCTTGACAATGCATCTGCCCGTCCGTTTGCGGTCCCCTTTATGTGGTGAATCTCGAGATCATATTCCGACAATTCGAGTACTTCCCTCGCGACCCGTCGGCTGATCTTCTGCGGTTCTCTCCAGTACCGCAAGTTCATATGATCTGAGAATACTTTGATTTTATGAGGTGATCCCGCTAGTAGAGGTCTCCAGTGCCGTAACGCTTTGACTATTGCTAATAGTTCAAGGTCGTAGATGTCATAATTTCGTTCTGCTGTATTGAGGGTTGCGGAGTAATAGCCTATGGGATGTCTTTTGCCATCAGTTTTCTTCTGGAGTAACACCGCTCCCACCGCGAAACCTGAAGCATCCACTTCCAATTCGAATTGGTCCGTCAATATTGGGTGTGCCAATACAGGTTCGCTTGTAACCCGTCTTTTCAATACTTCAAATGCGTGTTGTTCCGTTGATGTAACGTTTCTACCAAACGTTGTTCCGACTTGGAACTCTTGATGGCCTTGAATCAAATAACAGACCGACGACAGCTGAATAACAATGGTCGAACACGAGAGACGAACTAAAGGACAATGGCTTCGCCTTATACTGGAGGAATACAACAGGGATCTTCAAGAGATGAGAGGACAGACCACACAAGGATCAACAAGATGAGAGGAACAGGCACTAATAGCCAACACTTCTATTGACTGAGGGATAGACTCAAGGTAAACTCGAGGTAGATCTCAAGACAACGAAGATAAGGTCTCGTCTATCAAGACAGAGCACCTTATATACACGACAGGGCTGACTCCTAAACTGAGTCCCAAATAATAACAGGTATCGTACCATATCGTATCGTCCAATCAGCTATCAGGGATAAACGACCCAAGCTATCATCCAATCAATGAACAGGGATAAGCCCATACAGTACATGAGGCAGAAGGCCCCACTATGAGTCAGAGATAACACTATGTGACTCACTATCGTCCAATCATCGTCTGGCGCAACATCAGCGCATGATAAGTACAGCCATAAGGCAACATCAGAATGTTCCAATCAGAAAGAACCAAAACAGGACAGAGCCTAACCATGTTGGGAATCCCGCATCCAACTATACCCTCTCAGGAATTATATCTCGACCTGAGGTAACCGCTGTTCCCCCGTGACTTATCCTTTAGACCAGATCCCGTGGTCTGGGGGTTGCTGATCACATGACTAATCACGTGACTCAGACTTACACAGTCCTAAACGAACGACATCGCCAGTGTTGTTGTCCACAATGAAATGATCTTCAGTACTCAACATTCGCGCGACCTCATATGTCTCATCTGCATCCATTTGCAGCGTATCTTCATCTTCTTCTTCAGTGAACCGCACTTCAGGGGGGTCTTCAGCCTTCACAGGCAATGCGAATCGTACTTTCATCGGCTTGGTGACACCACTGGCCATGACACGTGATCCGCACGTGACAGTTGAGCCCCATTGCCATTCTGTTGTCTTCTTCGTAAGGTTGTTTAGTGGTTTGGCAATCGACGCAAATCCTCGTATGAATAGACGGTAAAAATTGCAAAAACCCAAAAAAGATCGTACGTCCTTCACCTTGGTCGGCGTTGGCCAATTTTTAATCCCCTCAATTTTTACAGGGTCCATGCGTGTTACCCCTTTTTCAAGGATTACCCCCAGGTAATCAAGAGATGTCGAGTGGAAAGTGCATTTCTCCGGTTTGAAGAACAGGTCGAACTTTGCAGCTACTGTCAGTACGTCCCGAACAGCGTTGACATGGTCAACTATATTCGTTCGGGTAGCAATACCGATGTCGTCCATATAAACCCGGATGGTGGTCCCTTTTGCTTCGTGTTTCGCAATCGTATCCCGATAGATGTGATTCATCATGGTTTGGAATGTGGCAGGAGAATTCGTCAATCCAAAGAACATTACCGTGGGTTCAAAAAGTCCATATGGCGTTTTAAACGCCGCTTTGTGTTCGTCACCCGCTTTGATGCGGATATTGTTGTATCCCCACCGTACGTCGAGTTTAGTGTATATGTGTGCACCGCTGAGGTCTTTGATGAGGGTTTGAATCAATGGTAATGGGTAATTGTTGCGGATTGTGAATTCGTTGATGCGCCGATAGTCCTGTACTGGGCGTAGTTTTCCGTCCTTCTTTTTGACGAAAAAGAACGGAGAGGCGTACTGCGATTTAGAGGGTCGAATGTACCCTTTATTGAGTTGTTCCGTGATGAAATCTCGTAACGGTTTGTCTTCCAATTGGGAGAGTTCATATATGGAACAATTGATATGGTCCGGCGTATTGACTTTGAGTTCGATAGCATGATCCCATTCCCGTGTAGGGGGAAATCTGTGGGATTCTTCTTCGCTAAAAACCCTTTCAAAGTCGTTATATTCTTCCGGTATTTGGACTTTCTCTTTGGGTCCTGCGGCTATGGCGAGATCAGTGGCGGCTCCTTTGATAGAGCTATGCTCCCCTAATTTCGCGACAATATTGTTTTTTGTGACATCCGAGAGTAGACGCGCTACTACATTGACGTTGACCTTGGGATGGCATGATTTGATTACGATTGGTAATACGTCTTCATCAATTGTGCCATGCTTCCAGCTGAATTTTGGTTCAAAGGTACTAAGCCATGGATATCCAAGAAGGAGATCTTCTTTTCCGATATCCGCTAGGAGGAATCTCATTTTCCTGATAATTCCTTTTGTCAATATTTGTAAATCGACAAAATGGGTGACTGATCCTTTTTTGTTTAGTGTGTCGTCGATGTTGAATAATTGTTTTGGGTTTGGCAATAAAGCCGCGCCCAACCCCATTCGTTTCACAAATCGTGGATTTATGAAATTGTCTGTTGCTCCAGAGTCCACTAATGTTTTTATGTCGGCCTTGTTGCTGCTGGTTCGGATTGATACTGGAATTCGCATAGAACGGAAGCGAGTTATGTATACAGCATTACAACGTAGAGCCCTCACCCAGGCCGTCGGGTTTAGGCGTCCCCAAAATCCTTGTTCCCCATCAACTCCTGCATTGCCATGGCCTTAAACTCCTCGGTTTCGTTGGCCGCAGTTCGCAGCCAATCATTCTTCCTTTCTTCTGTGGTGCGATTATCGGCCACCATTTGAGCGATATGGAGATCTTCTCCTGCCTCAGAGCGATCATCCACCACTTCCAAGCCCCTGGAATTGCTAAAGGGTCTAGGTGAATTTCGTGGTTGACGTGGCTGGGGGCAATTGCAACTGAGGTGTCCTTTCTTTTGACAATTGTAGCAAATTACTTCCCTGAGATCGGGAGGTTGCCTCCTTTGTAAGAATCCTTCACGAGGTTTGAAAGGTGGTCGCGGATTATTGAGATATGGTCTTGGCTGTGCCAATGCATCTTCTGCGTGGGCTAGCCGTCCTCGGGCTCTGGCTCGATCGGCAGACGTATCCATCGCATCTGGATGGCGTCTAAACTGTCTCCAATTGGTTTGAGTTGGTGGTGATGGTCGGGGTTGTATCTTGTACTGATCAATTTTGTTTTTTAAGTGGAGATATTGACCTTGGCGTTTGATGGCTGCTCTTTTCCAATCCTCGTAATCTGTGGGATTGTCATGAAGATAAATGGTTTCTTGCAATTTGTTTGGCAATCCATTTGCGAATAGATCAAGAACCATTGGTTGATCTATGTTGTAGCCAGCATATCTGACCAATTGTTCAAATTTTGCCACGTACGCATCGATATCCCCTCTTTCCATTCGAATGCCCCTTCGTAATTCCGTTTGTGCCTTCTCTTCTTTGAGAGTGTCTGCGTATTGTCTCATGAACGATGAGTGGGTGTTGTACCACAGCCAGTTGTCAAGGGGATCTCGTCCATTGACGTCGACTTGGACTCGTAGCCAAGCCACCATTGACCCTACCCATTCAGTCACGGCAGTACCCTGGATGTAGGTGAGAAATAACATAGCTTTTTGATAGGGACTTCGCATGATAGAATGGGTGGAGTTGATTCCTTCGTATAAACTCCATTGCATGAGGAATTCTTCTGCCTTCTCTCGATCACCCGCGAAGACCGCAGGTGGATTGCCACAGAATTTGTCGTGTGCCGCTGGTACGGGTGCTTGCGCTGCTGGTACTTGTGCTGGTGGGTTTCCAAAAGGTGGTCCTGCTCCTCCTCCTCCTCCACCATTACCTCCTGCACCGTTACCTCCACCACCTCCTCCTGCGCCATTACCTCCGCCACCTCCTCCTGCTGCAGGAAGGTTTGGGGCAGGTGCTTGATTTTGAGGGTCGACAAGGGCCCGAAAGGCCGTAACTGTTGGTGCTATAGGTGAGGTAGTGAGCGAATAAGTTGGTTGTCCGGATGGACTTCCCGAGGTTGCTTGAGATTGAACATGAGAGGTAAGGGTTGCCATTGCTCCTAAGCGCAATGTTTCTGTAGCGATTGCTAGGTTGGTTCCTTGTTGTGATGGAGAGGACAGTCTTGCTCCAAGAGACGCGTTGCTTTTTGTACTTGGTGATGGGGGTGGGGTAGTTGATGTTGGTCTGTTAGTTGTGTTTTCCAACTCTTGTAATTCCTCTTGTGTGAGTTCGTTGATATAGATGTCACAGCCTAGATCTTCTAAGGCTGTTCGGAAACCTTCCCACTCTCCGTCACCTCCTGTTGGTGGTTGAAACCAACGAACTTCTACCCAGACGTATTGGTCGTAGACAAATTCAACCGCGACAGATCGGTTGTCCTCCCGACTCCTAGCGTGATATCCGGTAGTGCCTGTAGTGCTACTATACCGGTATTCTGTATTCTTGCGAAACCTTTGGGGTACGTTGTCAGCGCCTCTGTGTTGAAACCAAAAGTCGTCACAGTTGTGACACCGTTCTCTTGTAGTTTCTGATGACGCCACGTTGAAGCTTGGTCTTAATGTAGCGTTATCACCTAACGCTGGTTCGACTTGAACAGGTCTGTGACGTGATATTCGAGTATACAGATGAATCTTTGTAGATCACGGGCAACTTAACTAAGTTGCACTGCCACTAGGTCGCTTCAATAGACACTAGGGTATCCCGAGGGATAAGCTTCAATCGAATGATTGGAAAGACGCGAAGAGAGGATGAAAACGAGACAATGGTGATGGTTCAAGAAGACCAAGCTGAAGAGCCTTGGTCTTGATACTACAGCTTTTATACAAGTACGCGCTGGCTTTAAAGCGCAGCTTCGAATCCAAACCCTAGTACAACTATACTAGTAATGAGTCATTGTCCGTTCTAATAATACCTGAAACACCGGTGAACCCAAATACCGGCGATACGTCAGTGTCCATGACTAATTGAGGCTTACTATCGTAGTCATAACCGTATAGTAAGCGTCCCGAACTCCGAGACCTCGTAATGATGATGATGAGCAGTCCGTAACATGTCAAGCCGTGACACATGTCCAGTATCTTGACTGTAAAAGATTTGTTACCTCCCCCCAATCGTTTGCGCATGCAAAGATGACTCCATCGTCGACATACATGCCGAGCGAGGAGCCGCTCCACTCTTTCATAAGATGGAGGAGGGGTGAGGTGTAAAGGATTGATAGGACGGGGGAGATGGGCGATCCTTGCGGAACGCCCACCGGTTGTCCCCTTGATTCGCTCAGGATGTTGTTGAAGCTGAGGCGCACCTTACGATCTTTTAGGAATTCCGCGAGCCACCCTGTGACTCTAGTGCTGAAGCCTAGTTGTTGTACTAGGCTGACTAGACGGCCGTGGTTAACGTGATCGAAGAAACCCTGTACGTCGAACAGGAGGATGGCGCATTTGAGGCCCGCCGCATGTGCAGTCTGGATGTCGTGCAGCAGCGTCAGGCCTGCGTCCACGCATGAGGAGTGCTGTCTCCCCCCAAATTGGTTGGTGGGGATTAAGTCCAGGGCCGTGATGTCATGCTGGAATCGGTTGGCGACGACTTTCTCAAGGAGTTTGCTCATGCACTCCAGCAGGGAGATGGGCCTATGTGCTTTCGGGAGGGTGTAGTCAGGCTTATCCGGCTTAGGGATGACCACAACTACTGCCTCTTTCCAGCGCGCAGGGTGGTGAGCTAGAGTAAGGCAGGCGTCGAAGAGAAATGTTAGTGTTTCCCCAATTGTGGGCCAGGCCCACTTGAGTATTTGCCATCCGAAGCCAGATGCCCCTGGTGCTGTCTTGTTAGCTGTCTTCCGTAGGAGGTCGTGGACCTCTTCTTGGGTGAGCGAATGAAATTCCCTCCCCGCGTGGGGCGGAGGGTCGTCTGAGAAAGTGAGTGGGATAGGGTCGCGTTCCTCCGCAAAGAAACGGCGTCCGAGGGCGTCCGCCATCTCCTCGTGCTCATAGGTTAATTCTCCCCCCTCAAGGCGGATGGCAGGGATGCCGGTCTGGCGCCTTCCGTGCCTCCACTTTGCTACTTCCCATACGTCCGATTTCTGGATGTGTGCGTCTGCCCACTCCCTTTTGGCGCGGCGAGTGATTACCTTTAGAGCCCTAAGAGCCAGGGTTTTCTCTTCGCCTGCCTGTGCTTCCTTTACCTTCGTTGTCGCTGTAGTGCACTCGGGGTTCCACCACCTCGCCGACCGAGCTGGGTTGCTCCCCTTGCGTTTGAGGGCTGTTTCCGAAGCTGTTTGGAGGGCCGTGTATAAGCCATCTAAGATCGTGTCGATCTCTGCTGTTGTTCGTGGTGGGGCAAGGAGGGTGGGCGCATGGGTCTTTAGTGTGCTTTCCCAGAGCTCACGGGCCTCTGCGTCTACATCGAGGTCGAAAGTGTTTCGTCTTGCCTCCTTGGGGGGGCGGGCGTCGCGTTCCGTTATGGCGAGCGTGCGTACGAGGGCATGGTCCGATCCTATTGAACCGTCCCAGTCCAGGGTCACGCATTGGAACGTGTTGCGGAGGGAGGCTGCGAAGTTGCGCCAGACGAGGTCAATCACGCTGTCTCGCTGATTGCCCTCGCCCCTCCTGGTGGGTAGACCTGGGGTGGATATTAGCTCCAGTCCGTTACCTGCTGCCCACTCCTCAACTCTGTCCGAGGTGGGTGAGCGCGAGAAATCTGCGGTCGACCACCGCGGGGAGTGGCAGTTGAAGTCTCCCACTACGAGGGTGGGGGTGGTTGCTTCAAGGTCGAGTTCCAGCAGGGTTCGTAAGGCCGAGCCTGCATTGTCGTCGACATCGTGGTAAATGTTAACTAGCCGCCACTTCTCGTGGCCTACCCTTACGTCCACTACTTGGATGCAGGGGTGGGCTACAAGGTCAGGGCGGGGGACAGCGCGGATCGCGTTCTTTCGTAGGGGGTTCTCCCTGTTATGTTTGCGGGCGTAGGTCATCACCTTGGCTCGCTTATCGTTAGTGTAATATGGGTAGAGCAGCTCCCAGTTGGGGTGAGCCGCTCCACCTAGAACTTCCCTCCCTTCCGGTTCGGTATCGCTTCTCTGTGTGCCTATGCGTCCAAACCATGGTTCCTGTACCATCAAAATATCATCCTCCGTGTTCGTTTCCAGCAGCGCATGCATGCTTGCGTTCATGCGCCGCATATTTACCGATGCTATGCGGAAATTATGCATTGCGGTCGGCCTGCTGGAGCGGCGCATGGTTTGGCGTTGGGTTGGGTGCGGTGGGGAGGTCAGCTTTCCAGACCGTCAAGGGCGTACCATTACTCGTATACACCACTGTGAGTTCATTTGCCATTTCAACAAGGCGTTCTCTAGAAAGGAACCGGGGGCCGAGTCCTGAGAGAGGGCCCGGCGCGTTGTTAAGGATTTCCTCAAGTTTCTCCATTTCACTCTGCGATGCTGCAGGTGATGCGGCCTGTGGGTTGTTAGCTTTCCAGTGCGTCGCCGCACGCTCAGCAGCTTGTCGCGCGAGCCTCTCGTTGTAGGCCTCTCCAACTGGCGCGGTGTCTGTGGCTGGTGTGACTATGCGGGCGCGTGGTTTGGAGGTGGCGGGCGCTGGGGCTTTGTTGGCTGTGAGGGTTGCGGTCGCCTGTGGCACTGGGGGGGGGGGGCATCGTGTTCCTGTTCCCTTGTGACTTGTGGGTGACTGTAGTCCACTCGCCCTCCCCAGGTGTGGTAGGCGTGGCGAGAATCTGGGGTGGTGGTGGGTCAGCGGCGGCAGGGGTGGGTCCTGTACCTTTGCCCCTCCCTCCGATCTTAGGGGGGGGGCGGCGTGTGGGGGGTCGGTAGCAGCTGTGTGGGCACTAGAGTTCCGTGCACCTGCCAGGCGGGGAGGGGCGAAGTCACCCCGTTTGGGGCAACCACGTCCTCGGGCGTGGTGTCCAAACTTCCCACATACAATACACTTCAGTCGGCAGTCGCAAATGCCTGCTACTTTGTGTGTGCCTTTGCAATGGAAGTTATGCGCTTTGGAATCGTGGGGGCCGCCGCAGATGAAGCAGCGGGCTGCCGTTTTGGGAATGCTGCAGATGGGGGAATTGGTGTGGTGGCCGAGTTCGTGGCATCTGCCGCACTGGATGACTGTAGGGTGATCGCCTGCGACGACAAATTTAGCTCGTCGCCCGAACATGTACACACCTTCTGATTTTGCCCACTTGACTGCCTCTCCGCTTACGTCGCGGAAAGCAAGAAGGACTGTGGAAGTTTCAGTTAGAAGCTTATGGGGAGGGACTTGCCAATGGGGCGGTACGCATAGCGTAACCTGCTCGAACACTGGGTTATTGAGGGTCTCCTTGAGGAGATCCTGTTCTTCCCAAAGCTTGCCGTTTGAGTTCGTAGTGGTAACTCCCCGCAGCTGGACCCAGACCCATCCCGAGTTAGGGATGATGTTCGCGCCTGGGAATGGGCCACAGAGGTACTTCTTTGCGGCATTGATGGCGTCGTCTTCGACATTGCCAGCTAGAATGAAGGTGAAGTTACCTGTCTTTTCCACCGCTGTGCTCCAGCGGCCACCGAGGACCTTTATGGGGTCCTTTACGTTTTCTCTAGCGCGGTGCGGACGTCCAGGACTATGCCCTGGGGGGCCCGCGCGCGGAGCGCGTCTTCGCGCGTTCGGTCTTCGAACCCTCCATATCGGATGACTGTGACTTCGGTCTGGGAGGGGGCAAGTGTGTTGACTCCTCGGCGTGGGTTGCCAGTGGGTGTGCGACCTTGGGCGGACGCTGCTGCCGACGCAAAGTTTGCCACTCGCGCCTGTTGGCTGATGTTCTTGTCCGTGATGTTGATGCCAACATTGGCTACTCTGTTCCCCCCCCGACTCGGGGTGGGGATGTCAGCTCTGTGTGGCGGTGCTGTGTCGATGCGAGCGGGGACATGGTTTGTCCTTGCCGGGCCCGCCGTCGGTCTGGCCGGGGGGGCTCTTGTGGTCCCATGGGGGCCGCGGTGGGCTGCTGCGTTGGGGCCATGTTAGTGCGCGCACCTCGAAATTCCTGGTTGTCCAGTCTTGCCGTGATCATTAGGATATCATCGCGTATGGGTCGTAGAATGCCTTCTACGACTGTGATGAATGCTGTGAATTCCGGGGTGAGTGTGCCCCCGTAGGCGGCAGCCATCAGCTCGAGGGGTGGGTCCGAAAGCTCCCTGCTTTCTTCCCGGTATTCGTTGGTGGGCGGGTTCATGGCCGCGCCCCCCGAGGTGTGTGTTGGCTCGGTTTGCATTTGGTTGGCCGGGTTGTGCATAGAGCTACTCACGTCTCGTAGCCCGAGATCTAGGTTCAGCTGGTTCAGTAGTTCACTGCCAGCATGGGGGGTTACCGGTGACGCTTGGGGAGTAGCGTCGTTATCCTCTACATCCCCGGGGCGACTCTCCATGTTGACGTCCACTGATGGGAGAGTGCGGGAGGAGGTCAAGGTGGGGTGCCTGCTAGCGAAGCCGGTCGGCTTTGTACCTTTCCTGATGCCGACCGTTTATTTCCTGCGGTGGCGTTGTCCCTGAGTTGAGCTGCTGCGGTTTGTGAGGCAGCTTTCTTGCGTTTGAGGGGCTTAGGGACTCGGGCTGAGTCCATTTCGCTTTCTAGGCTGATGCCCAGTTTGCGCGCGGCCACAAATACCGCCTGCTTCTCGCAGTTCGTGACTGCGTTATCCATGGCCGCTTCTACGGCCTTGAGTTTCTGGGCGCGGTACTTTACGCCCCAGGCCTTTGCTTCGAGGTCGATTTTGTCCTCGAGTTCGGCCATTGCCTCTTCCCGGAACTTCTCGTGGTTTGCGAAGATCTTCACGGTGACTTTGGACTTGGCTTCTGCCAGGAGCTCGGCTTTGGTCGCTTCCAGTTCTGTCAGTTTCCAGGTTTCGATCTCAGCCGTGTTAGCTCTCTTGGCCTCAACCGATATCTCCTGCTCCTCCTGCTTAACCTTGGCGATGGCTATCTGAAGGATGTCGTGCTCGGCGTTCTTTCGTATTGAGGCCCGGTCGGCCTCTGGTAGAGACTCCCAGTCTACGCTTCGCCATTCCGCTAGTGCGTCGCTCTGTTCATCCTTCATTCTTTCCCTGGCCGATTCTAGCACCTCGGCTTGGACTTGAGCCATACGTACCGCGTCCATTGCTAAGTCGTAGCGGGCTTTCTCGAGTGCTTCAACTAGCGCTCGGGCCTTTACTCGCTCAAGAACGTCAGGGTTCCTTTGGGCCGCCTCCGCGGCCATGAGGATTTCCTGTCGCGTGAGTCTGAGGTCATGGGTGGACCTCGTCTGGGGGGTTAGCCCCGACAGTTGGCTGGCCAGTGACCGTAGGATTGCCATGTCCCTCACGGGGGGAGGGGTGGAGGGGTGGAGAGAGAGCTCACCGGCTGATGTATTTATCACCTCTGCCGCTCTCAGTAGGGCCATGGTGAGTGGCCCGGATTGGGGTCTGTTGCCCGTGTTGGCTTCTAACTCGCCAAAATAGGCGTATGCGGTTGACTTTGATGTGTCATATTCCATAGAGTCATCGCTCTCTACAACCGAGACCGGGGAGGAGGGGCTGGAGTTGGAGGAGGGGGAGTTGGAGGGATCTGGTATCGTCAGGGGCAATAGGGCCAGCCTGGCGAGTTTAGAGGGGGAGTACGCTCTACAAACCGGCGGGCTCGTGGCGACGGGGGATGCGTGCGCGGGCGCACCTGGGAAGCCTTCTGGCTTATTTGTTTGGGGTTGTGGGGGTTGTTCTGAGGGACTTGGGGGGGCGTCTGTCTGCTGAGGCTGCTGCGACATTGCAGCGTGTAAAGCCTCAACGGGCTGGTTCACGCAGATTTTGTTTGGACTGCTAGTAAGGTATGTACTGCTGGGAGCTGGGGCTCAACCGCTAGTGGATATTTTTAATCTAGTTCCCACTTTAAAACACTCTGAACGCTGTGTGGCGCTTTTTGTGTACGTGGTTACCGGAAAAGGAAGGTGTTGTGACCAGGATTGTCGCCCTTGATCAATCCCAGACACCGATAAGCGTGATCATCGATCATCACCCTCAGCAGCCACCAGCCTAAGACTCGGAGGGGCTCAGCTGGGCCGACACGAAGCATCTCAACTTCACTAATTGTTGAGGTAGAATTGGGCAGGACATTTCGGGCTTTCCATGGCCAGCATCGGAAGGCGCAGATTCGGAGATTCGTTCTCCTGGAGAAGGGTTGGCGACTGATTAGTGGTAACGTCTGGCATGGGCAGTGGGGGCGATCAGGGTCTCTGACATTGGTAAGTCCTGTGCCAGCATGCCTGGGACGGCGATCATGAATGGTAGGCGTTTTTCCTCGTTTTCGGGGGGTACAGTGGTGAGGGTGGGTTTTGAGTATGTATCCAGAGATCTGGATGTCCGAGTCGTCCATTCAGTGGTATTCCAAATCTCACGATCCCCTTGGCACCCAAATGATTTTTGCTCGGAGTCCAAGTCGGAGTGTGTGCATCTCAACTTGAAAGATCTTCTCAGCTTGGCCGAATCGTCGCTCATTTTTGTTCGACAATCAAGATCATCGCTGGATAGTACCGTTTGCGTTGCGTGGTTATCATTGGCCGGCCATGATGTACGTGTTCGGGCTCCAGCTCACTGGCGCTTACCAGTCACCAGTCACTACTGTAAGTTAGTCACTTGCATCTTTATACGGTATCATTCACAGGCACACGAGGCAGTGCGAACCTTCCCAGTCAAACAAATACACCTCGTGTTCCCGCACGATTCCTACGTACACTTTCCATTCTGCTATCATCACTACTGTAACATTCTTACTATCTCGAGCATCATGTCTTCGTCCACCCCTGGCCGGACATTTATCCCGTCCTCGGCCTTCAAGTCCATCCTTGATGCTGGCTTGAGGCACGCACTGACGAAGTACAAAAAGAAGACTGGGAAACCGCTTCTCGACGATCCGCTCCTTACTGAGCTGCAACGATGTGACTGTGTCGATGCCATCCTAGCCATTTTTCAAAGTCAAGCCGAGGCATTTCAGCAGGTTAGAGACGGTGACGAGAGGTTGATGAAGTGGCTGTATCCGGTTGTGGATTTCCTTTACTCGATTTCTGAAGTTCTTGGTGGGGTTGCTGGTGTAGTACGTCTCTGAAATCCAGGTCGTTATAACTTCAAGTGCATACTAAGCTTATGTGCAGGCGTTCCCCCCTGCAGGGGCCATCTTTACCGGGATCGGGGTCCTCCTTGCTGTCCGTATCTTTGTTGTCGCTGGTCATGACCTCTTAACACCGACATTTCATAGGCGGCAAAAGACGTGAGAGCAAGCCACGATGCACTCATTGAACTCTTTGAACCAATCGAAGGGTTCTTTCAGCGTCTTGGAGTTTATACTAAGATTCCGTTGACTTCCGAAATGGCGGAGGTATTTGTGATGATCACGGCTGAGATACTATCTATCCTTGCCATAGCGATGAAGGAGGTGAAACGAATACGAGCAAGTGAGTTATTCCGTCAAGATATACCTCAGACTTGACCGACTCTGATATTCGATCAGAAATATATTTCAGGAAACTGTTGGGGAGGACAGATATTGAGGACGCATTGAAGAAGTTATATAGCTTATTGCAGAAGGAGGTCCCGATGGCCGTAGCTCAGACTATGAAAGCCACTTTTGACCTCAAAGACGGTGCGCAGCTAGTCCGACCAGCTACCCACTTTACGCTGAAAAGTTGCCCTCCTAGATGTCAAGAAAGCTAACGACAAGATAGACAGAATAACGTGTTCGTGAGCTGCTGCTTTCATTGTCTAATGTGCATGCTGAATCTCTACCGCAGGGAATCAGATAGAGCAGGACGTTCGAAAATGGTTCTCTTCGCCCGACCCATCGACGAACCACAACACTGCGCGCGGGGTCTACCGCAACACACACCCTACACGGTTCTTCGAAGCAGGCGTATTCAAGGAATGGATGTTAAACGGTTCCCTCCTGTGGATCCACGGGAAACGTGGGTTGCTATCATATTTCGCGGCTCAACTTCTGATAGCCTCCTTACCCGCGTAGCTGGCTCGGGGAAAAGTGTTCTTTGGTTTGTCATTTCCCAACTGTTCCCGCCAGTCACGCTGCTCATGTTTGCAACAAGTTCTGCAATCATACAACACATTATGACATTACGCGACGCCGGAAAGGCAAGATTGGCGTATTTCTACTTCGATTTTCGGGATGAAGAAAAGCAGAACATGCGGCATGCTATCACCTCTCTCCTCATCCAGCTTTCTGCATATTCAAAGCCTTGCTGTAACATCATACACTGCCTTTATTTGGAATATGGAAAGGGAATGCAACAGCCCAGCAATGGTATCCTGTTCAAATGTCTAAAGGAGATGCTCAAAGTCACAGCTCGACACCCACTTTTCATCATTATGGACGCACTTGATGAGTGTCCCGACCTTGGAATGCCAACCCCACGAGAAGAAACCCTTAAATTTGTCAAGTACCTCGTTCGCCTACAACTTCCGAAATTGCATATATGCGTGACGAGCCGCCCAGAAATCGACATCCAAACTAAGCTCAAGCCATTGGCCGTCAACGCGATTTCGCTTCACGACGAAACCAGCCAAAAAATTCTTATTTCCAACTACGTCAGCTCCGTTGTATCGTCTGATGTGCACATGAAAAAATGGAGAGACGAAGATAAGAAACTGGTTGTCGAGGAACTCTCTGAACGAGCAGACGGAATGTAAGAGCGTTTCTTCATTGTCAGCGATAAATTCTCTCATCATGTATTGACAGGTTCCAATGGGTATTCTGTCAACTCGAGACTCTGCGGCACGCAGTCCAACCAGATGTTCGAGCGATTCTTGAACAGTTACCGAAGACATTGGATGAGACTTACGAACGCGTATTGAAGGATATCAGAAAGAACAACCAAGAGCAGGCTCTTCGTCTCCTTCACTGCCTCGCAGTTGCCGTCCGGCCTCTTCTTGTCGAGGAGTTGGCCGAAACCCTTACATTTGACTTTAATATGGCCCAGGGGTGCATTC
This sequence comes from Lactarius quietus, assembly GCA_015025155.1. Classification (NCBI taxonomy): domain Eukaryota; kingdom Fungi; phylum Basidiomycota; class Agaricomycetes; order Russulales; family Russulaceae; genus Lactarius; species Lactarius quietus. Next base: position 646,477 of record WITN01000004.1, on the reverse strand, counting down.
CGAAGTTCCATGCAGACCGGCGGCCTAAGGACCAAGAGGCGGCTGTGCTTTCCTTATGTTCGAGTCTAGTCACCATCGCCGACAACCGTGGCTCTCGAGTGGTCCAATTCTCTCACCTGTCCGTCAAAGAATATTTGACATCGAATAATCTCGCAGCTTCGACCGGACACCTCACCAAATATCACATTCTTCTCGGACCTGCGCACAACATCCTTGCGCAGGTCTGTCTCGGACTTCTTCTCCACTTGGACGACCGCGACGACAATAAGAGTGTCAAGGACTCCCCTCTGGCCGATTATGCGGCTCGGCATTGGATCACGCACGCGCAATTCGAAGACGTAGCCTCACGCGTGGAAGATGGAATGAAGTCCCTCTTTGATCCGGAAAAACCGCATTTTGCAACGTGGGTAGGTCTATACAACATAGACGCCAAGTCAGGCAGGAAGTTGCCGTCGGAGATACCAAGCCCACTGTATTATTCGGCTCTCTGTGGGTTCCCTGGCTTAATCCGGCACCTCGCCATCAAACGCCCGCAGCATGTCAACGCCGTCGGTGGCTCATTCGGGTTTCCGTTGGTCGCAGCGCTATGCAGAAATCATTTCCCGATGGCTGAACTCCTACTCGAGCATGGTGGGAGCATCGATGTTCAGGACACGAGAAAACAGACTGCGCTTCACAAACCATAGATCGGCACGGTAAAGTGGCCATAGACGCAGTGCAATTTCTACTTGAACATGGCGCGGACGTGAATGCCCGGCGTGACGATCTCTGGACCCCATTACATTTGGCAGTAAACATCAGAGAGCTCCCGGTGGTTCGGATGCTCCTTGAGCATCAGGCAGACGTTAACTCGCGAAACGATGGCGGTCAGGCTCCGTTGCATCTGTTGTCGAGACGGGTAATTTCTCAGGATGAAGACGACGATGGTTCTGATATTGCGAAGTTATTACTGGACCACGGCGCGAACGTGAACGAGAAAGACAATGACAATGCAACACCACTCCATTTGGCATCCTACAATAAGAGACTCGGGATCGTACGGGTGCTACTGGACCATGGCGCAGACGCTGACGCAGAGCAAGACCAGGGCCAGACCCCATTACAGCTAGATTTAAGGGGCGACAATGACGCGCAAGAAGATGGCGACGATATTGGATGGCTTTTACTGAAACACGGCGTGGAACCGTATGCACGAGACAAGTATCACCTATCTACGTCAGATTTGGCGTGCTGCTTTGGAAAAGAGAAGATCGGGCAGGTGCTCCTTGTCGATGGGGAAATTTCCAAACACGAGAATAGCCGGGATCAGACTGAATTCTGGCACTGGATAGAAGGTGAGTTTACTCCCAAGAACATTGTCTCGGGGTGTCACAAATTTCCCTAGAGTGCAGCGTGGGTGGGAACGTACAGGACAAGTATGACACAATCCTATTACACTCCGCATCGTACCATGGTGAGCTGGAGATGGCACAAATGTTGCTTGACCATGGTGTCAAATCGAATGCGAAGAACCACAGAGGAGAGACTGCATTGCATGTGGTGTCACGAGGCAGATGTGACTCGCAAGATGTTGCACAGATATTACTGGAGCGCAGAGTGGTTGTGAACACGTAAGACAAGGACTATGACTCCCCGTTACATTCTGCATCCTACCGTAGGAAACTCAAGAATGCACGCGTACTTCTCGACCATAATGCGCAAACGAACGCGAAGAACGACCGGGGTGAGATTCCATTGCACGAACTGGCCCAAGGCGTGTATGAATCTCAGGAAGATGGTGCCCGTATTGCTCAGCTCTTGTTGGACCGCGGCGTGGATGCGAATGCTCAAGATAACAGTGGCATAACCCCACTACATTTAGCATCCCGATGTGGAAAGCTTGAGATCGTACGAATGCTTCTTGGACATGCCACTGTGAAAGATTTCCGAAGCCAGACTCCCTCACACCTAGGCTTAGAAGGTGAATCTCCCCTAAAAAAATACACATCGTGTTACTCACAGTTTCCTAGGGTTCGGCGTACACGTGAACGCACTTGCCGAGCACAACTGCACCCCGTTGCATTTTGCATCCTACTTTGGGAGGCTCGAGATTGCACGGCTACTTCTCGACCGCGGTGCAAAAGTGAATGCTTTGGACGAGTTCGGCCAAACTCCGTTGCACGAAGTATCATGGGGAAAATATGACCCTGAAGAATCTGGCATTGCTGTCGCACAGCTATTATTGGAGCATGAAGGTGTTGTGAATGGACAAAACAAAGAACAGTCGACACCATTGCATCACGCATCCTACAATGGGAAGCTCGAGATTGCACGGCTGCTTCTTGATCATGGCGCAAAAGTGGATGTTTCGGACAAGTTCGGACAAACCCCATTGCACGATGTATCAGGAGGCGAATATGGATCTGAAGAAGTCGGCCTTGGTATTGCACAACTACTTATGGGGCGTGGCGCGGATGTGAACCGAAAAAGCAAGAAAAAGTTGACACCATTACATCTCGCATCCCGCTTTGGGAAGCTGGATATTGCACGGCTACTTCTCGATCATGGTGCAAAAGTGGACGCTTTGGACGAGTTAGGCCAAACTCCGCTGCACAACATCTCACGAGGCGAATATGGCTTGGAAAAAGCAGGCGTTGGCGTTGCACGGCTACTATTAGAGCATGGCGAAGATGTGAACAGACAAAACAAGCAAATGTCGACACCATTACACATTGCATCCTACTTTGGGAAGCTCAATATTGCACGGCTGCTTCTCGCCCATGGTGCTGAAGTGGATACCTTGAACAAGTTCGGCCAAACTCCGCTGCACAACATATCACGAGGCGATTATGTCTCTGAAGAAGCAGGTGTTGGTGTTGCACGGCTATTATTGAAGCGTGGCGCGGATGTGAACAGACAAGACGAGGATCACTCGACACCGTTACATCTCGCATCCCGCTTTGGGAAGCTAGAGATTGCACGGCTGCTCCTCGACCATGGTGCAAAAGTGGATGCTCCAGACGAGTTCGGCAAAACACCGCTGCATGACATATTACAAAGCAATCACTACTCCGAATCTGAGGAAGCGGGTGTTGGCATTGCCCAGCTTCTATTGGAGCGTGGTGGGGATGTGAACGGACAAGACGAGGATCAATGGACGCCATTACATTTCTCTTCTTACAACGGGAAACTCGAGATCGCACGGCTGCTACTTGATCACTGTGCTAAAGTGGATGCTCTGGACAAGTTCGGTAACACCCCGCTACACAAAGTATTAGAGGGCGAATATGAATCTGAAGAAGCCGGCCTTGGTGTTGCACGACTACTTTTGGAGCGTGGTGCGGATGTGAACGGACAAGACGAGGATCATTCGACACCCTTACATCTCGCATCCTGCTTCGGGAAGCTGGAGATTGCACGGCTGCTCCTCGACCATGGTGCAAAAGTGGATGCTCTGGACAAGTTCGGCCAAACACCGCTGCACGAAATTTCCCAAAGCAATCACGATTCCGAGTCTGAGGAAGCAGGTGTTGGTATTGCACAGCTTCTATTGGAGCATGGTGGAGATGTGAACGGACAAGACGAGGATCATTCGATGCCATTACATTTATCTTCTTACAACGGGAAACTCGAGATTTCACGACTGCTACTTGATCACTGTGCTAAAGTGGATGCTCCGGACAAGTTCGGTAACACCCCGCTACACAAAGTATTAGAGGGCGAATATGAATCTGAAGAAGCCGGCCTTGGTGTTGCACGACTACTTTTGGAGCGTGGCGCAGATGTGAACGGACAAGACGAGGATCATTCGACACCCTTACATCTCGCATCCCGCTTTGGGAAGCTGGAGATTGCACGGCTGCTCCTTGACCATGGTGCAAAAGTGGACGCTTTGGACAAGTTCGGCCAAACACCGCTGCACGACATATCACAAAGCAATCACGACTCCGAGTCTGAGGAAGCGGGTGTTGGTATTGCACAGCTTCTATTGGAGCATGGTGGAGATGTGAACGGACAAGACGAGGATCATTCGACACCATTACATTTCGCTTCTTACAATGGGAAACTGGAGATCGCACGGCTACTTCTCGATCATGGCGCGAAAGTGGGTGCTTTGAACAAGCTTGGCCTGACCCCGTTGCACAATGTATCACAAGGCAAATCTGAAATTGAAGCGGCAGGCGTCGGTGTTGCACAGCTACTATTAGAGCGTGGAGGGGATGTGAATGGAAGAGGCAAGACAAGGTCGTCCGCCGTCACACCATTACATTTCGCATCCCACTTCGGGAAGCTTGGGATTGCACGGCTACTTCTCGACCATGGTGCAAAAGTGGACGCTGTGGACAGTTTGAACAACACCCCATTACATGAGGTATCACAAGGCAAATATTACTTTGAAGGAGCCGGCATTGGTGTTGCACGTCTATTACTGGAACACGGCGCAAATGTAAACGCCAAGACCAGGTCTGGTGAAACACCACTTGATCTGGCATCCAACAAGAAGCCCAAGCTTGCCCGACTTCTTCGCCAGAATGGCGCGAGACGAGGCACTGACGTGGCCAAATTAAGACAAGCTCGAGTCGGACCGGTTTCTGCAAGAGGTAAATTGTAACCCTTTCCACCCAGACTCGTGGAAACGTGCTAACGAGACTCCAGTAAATAGATCCACTAGATAGTACAGAACTGCAGTATATGCACTCTCGCCTGCGTTGTGACTGGCTCTAGTGGGGACCCAGAGGATAGTGTACGTGGTCAGTGTGCGATGTCATAAAGACAAATATTAACCAGTTCGCGTTTCAGACAGACAGACAGACAGACAGGGACACTGTGATGCTCGATGCAGATAGTAATTTAGTTGTTGTTGTTGTTGTCAAAGTGAACATAGCGCGACGATACATGCGCAGCAAAACGTCAAAGTTTGACAGCACAGCTTCAAGTTGAAGGTAAGACCACCGTGGATAAAAGTGGGACCCACGCGATCGGGGTTTCGTGACGCGTGCAGGCACCACTGGCAGGCAGTTGCGACTAGGCCAACGCTGCCCATTGTTGGAAGGCATGAGAGGATGATAATGTTTGTAAGCGGTAAACGTTAAACGTTAAACAATGGCACACATATACGAATGTAGTAAGTTAGTACCCACCAATATTCTGCCGCAAAGCCAAGCCAATGCACATACCAGCAGCAGCTGCAGCGCCGCCTATGCCCGCCGCGCCGCTCGTCGCTATGCAGTTGTCACTATGCAGCCCATACAGTACAGGGCCAGTGCGCGTCATGCCGATCGCGCATGACCGCCGCCGCCGCCATGCCCATGTCCATGTTTCCCGCGGTCGCCATCGGGTTTATCCGCCGACACCGTGACGTTCAACCACGACGACCTTTTTCTATGAACGTCCTGACGAACCCCATGCAGGACGATAGTGAGATGAGATTGGGACTCGGAGACGCCGTCTCTAAGTCGGCTGTAATGACGTACGCTACGCTCCGTGGTTTGAGAGCACGCGGTCCCTTGATGTAGCAAATGGCGCTGTAAAGGTCGACAGTGAGTACTAGCAGTGGCGAGACGGGCCGGGCTTGGAGGATAATAGCAACGACCCTCAATGGTTGGAAGTTGGGTTCATTCTCGACGATAAGCAGGTTTGTTCTACTTCCATTTATTTTTACAGTGCCCCATGCTCAGATTGGAGTGAAAACAGGCATGCATGGGCGGACGGATGGGCCGACACCGGCCGTATTCCCATGTCTTGGCGCTCGGTCTGTTCGGCGTGCGGATATTTTCGTCCGTCTTCGTCTTCATCCTTAATCGAGGCGATGATACAAAGGACGTCGACTTGCCCTGCGCCGGAGTATGGCGAGGAAGAATAGGAAGGTTCGGGTGACGGTGTGTGGATACAACCCAGGTGAGCGAGTGTGGTGTGTGAGAGGTGGGAGGGCAAGGCAAGAGATTGTTGGGTTGGGGTTGAGTTTTGGACCAAATAAATCGAACCGACTCGAACCCCCCTTATAGGAAATGTCTTACTCTGGTTGGGCACTTGAGCATTCGAACTGAGCAGGTCTTTGAACCAACATAGGTAAGTGACAACAGAGAGTAATTAAAACACCACGAGGGTGACGCATGCCTGTATCCTTCCGTCGGCAGACCATCGAAGTGAAACTAATGGAGTTCGGAACACGGCATATCGCAGCCAGGCGGATGCATGGGCAACGTACGTATCACACGAGATCTGGTTTCCAAGGCCAAGTCCATTCCCTGACCAAGAGTAGGTAAGGTAAGATTTATCCCAACCGAATTGACAGACTAGATTCTCTTGTTCGAGTTCGTGTATCCGTAGAAAGCTTGGCTCGAAGCGGAATGTACAGTATCTTTATCGTCCCACAGCTAATCGTAAATGTCCATGAAAGAAGCGTGTCTAAAAATCCGAGGACTCAAAGCGTTCGTAGTCGTCAAAGTAAGGCATTAGAATGTGCATTAATTGCAGATATTGGGGTACTGGCGGTCAGTAGGGTTCTGCGGGATCCACCCGTACCGCAGGCCAGCGGAATACGACCAGTCGTCCGCCTGCTCCGTCTTCCAAGTCCACTGTACCCAGCCGCTCGCTTGCTCGTATGTCGAGACCTTCCGCGAGCATCGTGATCAGCAGTAATTAATAATATTATGCGCATGCGCGGCGATCGCTCACCTGCGCCTCCCACGACATTCTCAAAAAGTTCCGATAGTCCTGGCTGAACGTCGCGCCGGAACCCGTCAGACCATTGCAGCTCCCATAGACCGGGGCACCCGGGCTGATCGAGCCGTCGTACCGCGCGCCGACGCCGCGGCCGTTGAGATACTTGGCGCAGTCTGTCATGGCTGGCGTCCATTCGCCGACGATCGTCCAAAGCTGGTTTTTGTTGAAACTGGAGAGAGGGCCCGCGTCGCTGCACGCGGACTGGATGTGTTGCTCGTTGTTACGCGATACGGACTATGTAAGGATGGCGTAAGTTATGTCAGTAAGATAGTGAGGATGAATGAACGCACGTCGTCGCTGAACATCTGATAAATGTGGGTGTCCATGGCGACGCCGTCGAACTGTGCCTGTGGCATAAAATTGTTCCAGTACGTCAGAGGCTGAACGCATCATGAATGAGGACAACGAAGTTGCTCTGTTGACCGGTGGGATAACTTAATGAAAGCGTCAGCCAGGAAAAGGACGGGCCAGCCAGAAGGTGTTTCACCGAATGTTTCCATACGAGTCATACCAGTACTGGCGAGTCACGTCGAGAATTTGCTGCCCATAAAAACCAGCCGGCCTACAAGATGTCAGGGAGAGAACGCGAAGACAGTATATGAACGAACGTACTCGTTAAGTGGCGCAATGACAGATACAACTTGGGTGTTGTGCTGGAATTCATAGGCTATGGTTCGTATGACTGCAGTCGTGCGGTCAACGTTTGTTTGGTTCGTCTGCCATTGGGGGAACGGCATTTTCTGGCCCGAGTTGTCAAAGCTGAGTTATTGGAAGCGCCTGTATGAGCTTGGAAGGGTAAGGTTGGAACGTGTATGAGCATACCCATTTTGGCTTCTGGGAGCGCCATGGAGGTCGATAATGACTTTGATGCCATACTGCTGTGCCCAATTTATAGCCTGGGCCAGGTATGCTCGTTGGCCCTGGAAGTAGGGCTCTCCTGGGCCAACATCGTACGCCCAATAACCGATTGGGATGCGAACGTGATTCAATCTATTAATAGACGTGAAATGGCGCACCAAAGTGGCACTCGAACACACGCACCCCGCTGCGGCAATCAGGGCAAAGTCATTTTCGGTAATCCAAGTGTTCCAATGGTTGGTTAGCGCTGCAAGAGCGACGGCAGGGTTCTGGTACTGTCCAAATGTCCACTCATCGATGATAGCAGGGTTGCCCGTGTTGTCAAACAAGGAAGGTGTGATCCATGGCTTCAGGGAAAGTTGAGTCAAATCACGAAGAACTGAACGGTAGTAAAACCAACATACCTCGAGAACGAGCCACCCGCCAAGATTGACGCCGCGCACGGGTTCAGAACCGTAAGCGAACCCTGGAGAAAACGGAAGCTGGGTATTGAACATCGGCATCGGACGGGAGCGAGCATCGGGGACAATACAGAGGAAGGAAAGGAGGAGGGAAATAATGGACATGATTCTAGCCCACAAGTGGGAGCCAATGGACATGGGAAGGAACAAGGGGGACAATGGTTCGACCGGCGAGACTATAAAGGCATCCCGCATGGCAAGAAGTTGTGGGAGCTAAAGCACCATCAGTCTAGCCGATAACCATCGTTTTGCGGGGAATAGGAACCCAACCTACATTCGCATCACAACATGTATGGATGTAGTCAGTCATCATTGGTCCAAACGCGACATTCAGTCAGGGACGGTGGAATGCGGCGTGTGAGTGGGGAGCGCGGCCGGCTATGCGGTAAACGATATACCCAAAAAAGGATGTTATGTAATCACCAATGCTCGATGTTGGCAGCTTCACTGACAGTTTCGCACAGGCAGGCGTGTTTGCGACGTTCTCAATGTTATGGCTGGAATGGCATGCCTCTGCCGGGACACTGACTGCACTACATTGTGAAGGCGTAGCTACGGTAAGCGGACAATCACCGTGATGGGGTGGTTATATCGATGATGTGTACCCGATCTCTAGGTCATTCATTCGGTGATAATGGGGGCCCGGTTTGGAGAGAATTCTGTGATTCGGCCATGTGTCCAGCCAGTGACCGTGCCCTAAAGCTTGAAACATGCATTCCGAAAATCGGAGAAGATTTGGGTGCGATGAGAGAGACGCGCAGCCTTCGGCGATCTGTCTCCGGGAGTCCGGGTAGTGGTGGTAGTGTGGCGGTAAGCGATAGACCAATCGTGTGCAACATGACAGCACAACCTGGCCTGAGCTAAGATGAAAGCGGTGCAACGCGAAAAGGGGGACAGGGCAGGGACAAGTCTAAGCCGCGCATAATTAAGTGACATCTGGTGGAATCGAAGTGTTTGAGCATTTTGTGTGCCGCGCATAGTACGCCTCAGACTGATCTCCCTCCCTGAGCGCGATGGCGATGCCTAAGGCGGTGAGCGCGAGCAACGGCGTTTCCCGGTCTTCGATCTTTATAACGTGCATCGATGCATCAAGAGATGGACCCTAACCCAATCCCTTGACGATGTCCATCGATGCTCTCCGCGCCCGCTATGAAGCCGCAGGCCAAGGCCACCTCCTCACCTTCTGGCCCCAACTCTCCGAGACAGAACAGGCAGCACTCGCCGCCCAACTAGAGGCCCTCGACATCGAGCGCGTCAATCGCATCTACAAGAAAGCCATCTCTGCAGAACAAGCCACCGACGAGGCGATAGAGCCGCTGCCGCAGGATGCGAGCGACACCGCCACGCAGCACCCAGAGAAGGTGGCAGAATGGCGCACGACGGGTCTCGCAGCTACCGCGCGCGGCGAAGTCGGCGTACTGCTGATGGCTGGCGGGCAGGGCACTCGTCTGGGGAGCTCGGCGCCAAAAGGGTGCTACGATATCGGCCTCCCATCCACAAATCTCTATTCCAGTACCAAGCCGAGCGCATCGCGCGCCTACAGCAGATCGCGCAAGAGGAAGCGGGTAAACCCGAGGGCTCGGTCGTCGTCCCGTGGTACATCATGACCAGCGGGCCGACGCGGCGCGAGACGGAGGAGTTCTTCAAGAATAACTCGTACTTTGGGCTCAAGCCGGACAACGTCATCTTTTTCGAGCAGGGTGCGTACCACGCGGCGTTCTTGTACAATCGTTTCCGCTAACATCCCTCTTTTTGTAGGAACGCTTCCGTGTCTCACGATGGACGGCAAGGTCCTGCTCGAGACAAAGTCCAAGGTGGCCGTCGCGCCAGACGGCAATGGCGGCGTCTACGCCGCGCTACGCAGCCCTCTATCGCCGACCGACAAATCCCGCACGGTCCTCAGCGATCTCGAATCTCGCAAAGTCCTCTACGTACACGCCTACTGCGTCGACAACTGTCTCGTGCGCGTCGCAGACCCCGTCTTTGTCGGTTACGGCATCAGCAAGCAAGCCGACTGCGCCGCGAAGGTCGTGCCCAAAGCGCACCCAAACGAGGCCGTCGGCGTCGTAGCGCAACGGGGCGCCAAATACAGCGTCGTGGAGTACTCAGAGATCACCTCCGCCCAAGCCGCAGCGCGCCACCCTACGACAGGCGAGTTGCTCTTCCGCGCAGGCAACATCGCGAACCATTTCTACAGCACGGCGTTCCTGCGCGGCGTCGCGAAGTTCGAAGAAGACCTCGCGTTCCACATCGCGCGCAAGAAGATCCCGCACGTCGAGTTGCCCACTGGAACGCCCGTCAAGCCATCCACGCCGAACGGCATGAAGCTTGAGATGTTCGTATTTGATGTGTTCCCGCACACGGAGCGCTTCGCTGTGCTTGAGGTCGCGCGCGAGGACGAGTTCTCGCCCCTGAAGAACGCGCCTGGTACCGGCGCGGATGATTGTGATACTAGCCGCCGTGATTTGCTTGCGCAGCACCGCCGCTTCCTCGAGGCTGCTGGCGCGACGGTCAAGAATGACGTCGAGATTGAGCTGTCGCCGCTCGTGACGTACGCTGGTGAAGGCCTGGCGTCAGTGAAAGGCAAGACGTTCACGCGCTCGGGTGTGGTCAGCTCCGTGGTGGAGTTGGAGGTGCTCGCAGCGTGAATGCGCGAAAAGAGACGTTAAAAACGAAATGTTAGACTACGCGTGGTGATGACGGACACGGTTTATGGGAACAACTGGGAGGATTTATGCTACTTGCATGTATGATTGCGTTGTACGGTTTTTCTTTGAAATTGATTGCGTTTCCTCCCCCCCCAAAGAAATGGGTACTAGTGTGTGTATGCGTGTGTAAAATAAGATACACTGGTGCTGGCGGCCCATGTCAGAGTCAGCTCGCCCCATTCGCTGATCCTGCCCCTGCCCCGCCGTCTGTCCTAGGTACCCTGCCCCTCTTCTCCAGTTCTTCTCGAAGTGAGGCGAATAAACGCTGTGTGCGTTCGGCATTCGGCTGTAAATGTTCAATCTCGATCGGTCACTCAGGACGGACAGAGGCGAAACGAAGCCCGCAAAAAAAGAAGAGGAAAAAGCACGCGTACCTCTTTGCAGCACGATATGAGCCTCTCTACCAACATCGTCTGGGCCTTCTGCGCGTCATCCAGCTCCTTCCGGATTTGCTGACTCTGAGAAAGAAGAGTGGAGAGATGCAGTGGGAGGGAGGGGTGGGTCAGGGAGGCGCACCTCTTCGTCGAGTCGTTCAGCTCGCGCCTTCTCCCCTTCCGCGAGCTGCTTCTGTTCTGCGGCTCGCGCTCGGGACAGTAGGACCTCGAGTTCCTTCGACCGGATCACGCACTCGAAGTGGCGTTCTCGCAGTTCGTATTGCCGAAGAATGTCCTTGAGGCGCTCGCGTACGCTGTATCACTCCCCACGTCAGAGGGTACGTATATCACAGCCTAATGAATCACCTACACGCCATCAAAGATATCTTCCATGGTCCGCGCTGCCCTGGTGCATGCGTGAATCAGCCATCGAGCGCCTAGCGGCACAGGGATACCTACTCTGTCGGGTCATCCGTCCAGAACTTCTTCAACTTTTGTCTGCACGGCTCGTTCTCGTCCTATATGCGCCATAGAAACTCAGCATAGAATAAAACGCGTTAGCAGAGTGAGCGTACTGGGTCCTCCGAGCTTGGGCCTTCCGTCAGATCCATGAGTTCGACCGCGAGAATCTCGTCGCCGTCTTCCATCGCAGCTTCCTCTGGCGTCTGCTCAGCGTCCACCTGGCGTCCGCCATGCGTAAAGATGAAATTCGTGCCCGAGCCCGCACTCGCGCCCGAAGTGGACTTCGGGCTCGCACCAGATGCGCGCGCGACGCCATTCGTCAGCTTCGAAGCGCCAGTCGACTCGACGGTCTTCTTCCCCTCGCTCGTCTCCATGCGGTCTGTCCACGCGCCGAAGAGCTTCGCGAGCTTGGTCTTGCGCGAGATCTTGAAGAAGAGCTCGGCGCGGTAGCGGCAGACAACCTTGACGACGATGTCGGGTGACTGGCGGAACTTGAGGTCTTGGATCTTGACCTTCTCGGCGCGTCGTGTGATGTCGTTCTTCATTTGTACGATCTATGTGGGGTGTGTGTGCGAGCGTTGGAGTTGGGGGAAGGCTGGATTGTGAAACTGCGTGCGCACCTCATCCTGCGCTACCTCTACGGATTGCGAAAGCCGCTTCCCGTCCTCCTGGCAATGATTGGTTTCCTGTATGGTAGCACACTTTGGAAAAAATCGCTCACCCTCAGCCGCTTATTGTCCTGTCCGAGGCTTCAGCATATAGTGTCAGCACTGGCACTCGAGACACGACGCACCTTCTGCAGTTCTCGCGCCAGGTTCTCCATCTTAATCTTCGTCTGATTAGACTTTGTGAGTTGGCTTTTCGCTGCAGTTATGGTTTCAGGGAGCGAAAAAAAAGAGGCTGGTGGAGGTGGGCGTACCAGCGTCCTTGTCTTTGAGCAACTTCTGCTTCTCCTTCTGATGCTCGCGCTCCATGCGCTTGAACTCTGCAAACTGTGAGCACTCAGCACCCGAGCGGGGGGCGCAGATGGTGGGCGGCGAACGCGCACCAACTCAATGTATTTCATATGCACCGCGTTCTCTTCCAGCCCGCCGACCTGTTTCTGCGCTTCCTCAGCTGTAGCACACGAACGACGCATATATATGCTCGAGATGGGCGTGTTAACAACAGATGTGCAGACGCGCGCACCGTAGCGGCGTTCCTCTTCCTCCACGAATACCTCTTCTTCCTCGAGCGCCGCGATGCGGCTCTTCAGGCTCTCGTACATCGCCGCGGGGTCGATCGGCGCTGGATCTGCCTTTGCTTTCGACTTGCCATTCGTGACCGCTGGGTGTGGCTGGCGCACCGACCCTGACGGCGGGGCTGGGACGGGGCCTGTAGGTGGTGGCTTGGGGGTTCGTGGTAGTGCAACCGTCGTCGTCGTAGTGGTTGTTGTCATTGTGCCATTCATGGCGGGTTGTAGCAGCCTTTGCTTGGTGGAGTGGTTGAACGAAGTCGTGAAGAGGTGGTCGGTTGCGCGAAGCTCGTTCGGAACGCGCTGGCGGCGCGGTGCCCGGCCCCAGAACCGAAAGTCATTATCCCCAACTTCTGGAAATTCTCTATCACTACAATTCATCTACTCTAATGATTTCTCGTACAGCAATGACACTACAGTACTGTGTTTTGAGGGCCATCGAACATCTGGGGACTGCGCTTGGCCGACGATCGGCTGGGTGAGCACTATACGCCTCTTGATACGCCTCCACCGATATTTTGGCGTGCTCGGCACTTTCGCTGCGGCTTCGCCATCACACCGTGGCGACTCAATGTATTCGAAGTATTCAATGGAGATAACGCGGTGATGCTCGAGGGTCTTATCTTATGGACTGCTGTACTGGAAGCCAGGTCCTTGATACAGTCCACATCGCCACGAAGTCTTGACGGCAGTTGATCGATGACGAGAAGTATTGCAAGAGGTGCTCGCCTTTCGGGCTTGCTTCAGTACGGACGTCGGTAAATATACACTGCAGATGAAAACAAGGATGACAATCATGAAACGTCGCATGTCGTTTCTAGGACAAGATAGTGTACATTATACTATTTTTCTCCTTGAAGCAGCTGATACAGATGAGTTTTGGATTTATTGGATTTCCATTTAATTGGGCCTCCATTACTGACGACGAGACGAGATGGTTCTCTTCGGTGTGGAAGTATTTATTTATTTCCGAACGAGAACTCCTTAACAGACATAAATTATTTTTACATTTTTAAATACTGGCCTGATAAGGCTCTTGTAATCCACATGACTTTGACGCGCCAGACGCGTGCAACGCGTGCCAGGTGTTTAGCCCTCTCTCCACTTCTCTTCGCGCCTCCATCCACGGCCATCGCCCTACGCATATACCCAACTCTCTTATTTGCATGTATCAAAAACAGGACAACAACTAGGAGTACTCATGTCTTGTCAGTCAACGTGCTTACGGTCCTTCTTTACGCTAACTGGCGCATAGACTCATCTTTACCCTCTCGGAAGCGACAGCGGCTGTCTTCCCCTACCTATGACGAACAACTGGAACTACCTAGTAAAGATGAACTTAGGGTCATCGATCAACTAGAGTTCGGCTTATCCCAGGCGCCATCTCACTATCGCAAAGACACAAGTGGTGTCCCACTGTTCGGAGCACCCTCTCAGGATGGCTCAGAAGTACGTATCGCGTATCTCTAGTCTATATGCCCCACCTAACCTATATTATAGAGTCTTCCGAACTTGGATGATCTTCCTTGTCCACCCGTCCCTGCGCCTTTTCCTCGACAGCGCCCAACCGTGGAGCATGCTGATCCTGATGATCCATTCGCATCGACGTCTAAAGCCTTCACAGGCTTCGTCTCTGCCTCTGTTTCCCATCTTCAAAACACAGAATCTGGCAGAATCTCCCCAGAAAGTGGTCCCAGCGATCACGATGACGGCGTAGGAGGATCGACTGCTCCAGTAATTGGATTTACATCGGCATCGAACTTTTCCAACGTCTCGACGAGCTTTGCATCTGCGTCTGCTCTGTTGAGGAGATCGGTTTCTCCATCTCGCCGTGACTCGCCTTCTCGATCGACTGCTCCAGTAATTGGTTTTACATCGGCTTCGAACTTTTCCACCGTCTCGACGAGCTTTGCATCTGCGTCTGCTCTGTTGAGAAGACCGGTTTCTCCAGCTGTCCGTGAATCTCCTTCTCCACAACCGTCTCAGAACCTTGATGACCAGACCCACGCCGACGGCCGTCCCGAGTCGCTGGGAAACGACGGAAGCGTCAACCCGCTTTCTTTGTTTACTTCCTTTGGGAAAAAGAAGGATCTATTCAAGCCCAGCGCTGCGGCAGTGAAAGCGGCCTTGGAGAGGGCGAAGCGTTGGGAAGCAGAAGACGATACTATTCTCGCTGTGCCTCCAGACGAGCCTTCAGATAAGCAGACAGACGTTGAAATACCTCAACGCCAGGCCTTACAGCCAGTAGAGAATATTTCACAACGGAGTACTGTTACAGGTCAGACGGTTTCTAAACCTGCCAATGCGCATTCCTCAACACCTGGCCCAACGAGCGTGAGCCACCCAGTCGGTTTCTCGAGTGCCAGCCGGGTTGAAACCCGCGAGGCATTCCGGTCAGCTACCCATTGTTCGACGCCAAGTGCTCTCGGGAATACTTCGTTCCAGACGCCCTCAGTCTCGAATATCAAAGGAAAGGCCTCCCAGAAGCCTTTCAAGTCGCCCTTGCTCAATCGATCTGCCGTGAAGACCGTTGGGAACCGCCAGATTCTGCCATCTCTCTTGAATCCTGCTATTTCCACACCGGCTCGGGAAAGTAGACCGACAGTGCTGGACTCCTCTGCACGCGCTGCCGTGATTCCCACCCCAGAAGCTAGGTTCACGACTCCTATACCAAATAGAAACACCCCAATGCGGAAGATACCTGCACGAAAGTTTGTGACGCCGTTCAAGTCGGGAATGCGTCCGGGTGAACATGGGCATGCTCAACTCAAGGCCTGCTACGATGAAAGGGTCAATGGGACACCAGGTCGTAGTACTGATGACGCGCGATATACGAGCGATTCGACAAGGAAGCCAACTAGGAGACAGTTCTTTGACCTCAGTATGTCGTGATGTGTTTGTTTGAGGGTGAATCTGACGCACGCAACAGAGGCCCCACGTGATAGGAAGACACTAGCTACCTCGGGTTTGCGACCTGGAACGCATAGCCTCGACGCGCTCGCAAGCATGGGAATGTGAGCCCTCCGCTTGCCTTTGGGTCTGTGTTTGTTACCGTGCAAACTTCAGAAACGTAGCTGAGTTGCGCGACCTCAGCCCAAAGTCTGCACTCCAATACCGCTTTCGCGCTGCTTCGGGTGTCGATGTCAAGGGCCCCACCGACGCTTTGTGCGAGCTGAAGGCTGCTGGCTGTACCTTGGCTACGCAGGAATGGGTCGATAACCACTGGTCTCTGATTCTTTGGAAGCTAGCCGGAATGGTAACTCTCGATCCAAAGAACGAGGTCGATGGACATGAGATGCGTTGGAGCTGGAAGGAGACGATGCGGCAGTTGCGGTACCGGTATGTTTCTTCTTCTCGATCCTTGATCATGCGAACTGAAACGCCGTGCATAGCTATGAGAAGGAGCTCAACGGCGGTGCACGCCCTGCACTTCGCCTCATCACGACTCGAGATACGTCCGCGGGCTTGCACATGGTCCTTTGTGTCTCTGACATCACCTGGTCCCAAGACGGGGTCCAAGTTGGTGAAGATGGCTTGCCAGTTCTTCCTCATCCTACACTTGAGGTCACCGATGGCTGGTATCGCTTGCGAGCGCGGGTGGATGAGATCCTGGCACGTGCGGTGCGTCGCGGCGTGATTAGGGTCGGGCGCAAAATCGCTATCTCCGGCGCATCCGTGCGTTTGCGGTTTTCTAATTTCTGCTGTAAGAAGGAAGAACCTCACCCAGATCCAGATTTCACGTGACGTAGAACCTTGCGAAGTCCTCGAAGCATACGACAAACTCGAGCTCACCATCGCTGGCAACGGTACTCACCTCGCACCTTGGCATGCCAAACTCGGTTTCCAGCCATACCCTGCGATAGCCACACTTAACAGTATATCCTCCGATGGCGGGATGATACCGTGCCTCGAGTTAATTGTGACCAAGGTACGTGCGTGCGCGTATATACCATATTTGGAACGAGTTTGATTCCGATACTATGCAGGTGTACCCGATCGCGTTTATCGAGTTTCATAAGGACGAAGATGGGAAAGTCACGCGAGAGGGCCCACGGCGGGAGAAAGACGAGCTCGCAGCGCACGACGTTTGGACCGTAAGCCTCATCCCTCACTTCGCTCTATACCGCCTTCATTCCACTTACTCGCCACAGAGGAAGCGCGATCGCGAGTACCAACGCCTTCGAAAGGAAGTAGACGACAAAAACAAGGTGTACATTGACTGGGCTCAACGGTTCGAGGCCAAGTCTGGATCATGGCATCCGAGAGAAGATGGTATGCGCTCCCAATTCGACAGTCTCCTTATAGTGACACGAGAGTTCGCAGAAGACATGCCTGGGCATATCGAATCCATGTTCGATGAATGCGAGGACTCATCCGACATCAGCCCAGTACTGCGTCGCGCCAGCAAAGCCGAAGCCGGCTGGCTCGCGCGCTTTACGCGAGAACGCCTCGAGAAGGAGCGTGAGACGCTCGAGTTGGAACTCGAGCGCGATTTGCAGGTACGATAACTCCCGAACATTCGTTCCGCAAACGTTCTGATGAAACGCTCTGCAATAGGCGACGTGTCCTCCGCGCGAAGTGCGCAGCTTCTGCGTCCTGCTGATGCGCGATGCCCGCGTCGTGCGAAGATCTGCAAATCGTGTGGTGGAGCTGACGGCATGGGACGTGTTGTCGTTATCATTCGACGGCGCTACTAAGGGGCCGTTCAGGGAGGGCCAGCGTTTCTCGGTCAGTGAAGCATACGTTATTCTGTGAGATTATTTGTGCTGAGCGGTTGCGCCCCCCCACCCTAGATCACGAATCTGCTGCCGACACAGAAAAGCGCTTGGATGGATCGCCATGCGGAGGGCTCGCATGTATATGTCAGCTCGAGCAAAATTTCACGGTGGACCAAATTCTAGGCGTCGGACACGCTGTTCCTTAGCTGATTGTAGCTCGTAAGACTCATGTGATCGATTGTCCGACATTCATTGTTGTATCATACACCTCTTCCCCTTTCTTTTCCTGACCACGAGCTCGATAACTGTGCAGGTGCGGTGGGATCTGCTCGATGAGTTGAGCTAATCGTTGCCCCGATCAAAGTTAGTGAACGTTTTCGGCGGTCTAATGGCGACCGCAATGTGAAATGAGTGAAGAATTTCACATGCCCATTCAAAGACGAGACCCAAAAGTGAGAACACTGCCGCAATAGCAAGTTTCTGATAAACGAGACCCCGGAAGTGCAAACTGCCTGCAAGCCAAAGGAGAGACGCATAATGCCAGAAATGAGACCCCAAAATGTACATCGTCGGAAAACAGAAGGAGGATAGTCGTGAGATGGAATAGTGGAAATGTAGATTGACTGCAAGTAAGATGGGCGCAAAGTAGAGCAAAAGAGATTCGCCAGTAAAAAGAAGGGGGGAAAGAGATTAGCTAAATCACTGGAAGTGCAGAGGCCAAAATGATTGCTCAGGGAGTAAGTTGTGCTCATGATTGAAGACGAGATCCTCGTAAGTGCAGAGATCGCATTGCGGAGAGGGAAAAGCCAGGTCAGGGAAGTTGCAAGCATGGCAGCTGAACGAACACGGTATATGCAAAAGTGCGACATTTCTGAAACCGCACATCGTTGAAAAAGAGAGACGGTCGAAGCGTAGACGGTCGTGATAAATGATAAAGATGTATAAATCTTAGACTGCTGGAAGCAGGACGCTGCAAGTCCGTGTTCAAGGGACGGATGGGTAGAAAATGTCACGTCAATGACGAGATGTCCGGAGGAGTTGTCGAAGATCTAGATTGCTTAGGGGGCATATCGGTGGTGATGCCGTTTTGGATTTCGTTAAAGTGTGCCATGGGATTACTGGGCGTGTTTGATGGAAGGGTGCCTTGCATCTTACGGCTTGACTGATCCTGAAAACGGCTAGCTTAGCGCTCAAGCTCGTTTTAGCTGGGCGAAGCTCAGGCTCTGCATAGGTGATAAGGGGATTCGGCGGATGTACGGTATCGTCGCGTGTAGTGAGTGAGATGAAGCCTCGCCCGTGTAATCCGAATGGGTGAGAAAAAATGAGCCGAGAAATAGGGTCAAGCTGTCAAGCTGTCAAGTGCCGGGTAAGAACTTACTTGAGTTACGGCAGAGTTGTATGGGCGGCAGCAAAGTTGTACACGGTTACGCGGGTTACGGCAGAGTTGAACACGATTAACTTACAGGTTACGGCATAGTTGTACGAGATTACAGGTTACGGCATAGTTTTATGCTATCCACCACCTCCGTGAGTCACTGCATCGTCACTAATGGCACCGTGCGCAACCTCAGGGCTTCAATCTCAAATCGCGATGTGAGCACTCTTTCGCCCGGTGGGCCTTCCTGGAATAATGCAACTCGAACCTTCTACTGTGAGCAACTTCTCGGACCTTTTTTGCATAAATACCAGGTTCGCCTCTCCCCTTCCTCCAAACCGTCGCAAACTTTGCCTATTCGCGCTGCACTATGGCGGATCAGCACTTCCCAGCTCAACCTCGGGTTATAAATTCTTCTTCCGTCGACGGTACCATACCAATGGTCATTGGCGACTCGTCTTCGTTTCTTCATGTTCCATATCCCAGAAATGAGCGTGTGTGGAGTGTTCAGGTCAGCGCGTTGCCTCTTTATACTTCGGGTCCCAACCGCTCATCGTCGCGGTTCACTTTTTAGGTCCCTCCTCAAACTGAGAGTAACCATGGCGTGCTCTTACAGGATGGGAATCAAGCAGATATAAATCATGCTGAGTCATACCAGGCTCATGATGTGAACTACGATTACAGACATTGGGCCCAGTACTGTGACAATGCGTCGTATCAAGCTCCACCAAATGCAACAGAAGTAGGTCATCGGATTGGGGTCCTGGCTTTTTCCTTTTTTTGACAAGCACCTCTGAAGAACACGGACGGACAATACGCTTATCACAGGAACCTAAACATTGATTGCCCCCCTCTCGTAAATGACCAAGATAACCTCGTCCCCTCTGGCCCATCCCGCAGGGCGTACTACTCACCACCGGCACGTGTACGCCCTTTCTCTCATTTGGTTCATACCGTATTGGTAGTGTCTGAATGTGCGCGCTCCGCAGGACATCCCAGACGGCGGTGTTAGAGATCGCGCGCCTCTTCTGCCAGACCTCGTGCACTCCTCCTCCCAGAGCGTTCCTGGCTCTCCGCCCCCCGGAATATTGGCCATGGAGAGCCTAAGATGCCTTGCCGATCGTTACCTACATGACCCCGGCTCGCGCATTGACACGCTTCACATGAGGATCAGTCCATCCAGCGGCCGGTTGAGGGTGACGATCGTGTTCGACATGGAGGTCTGAGACTTTGCCGTAACGTTGGGGCGCAACGACCGCGTTATAGAAAGAATTCCGCGTGGCGGTAGCTTTGCAACTTTGCTTTGTTTTCTTATGTGTATGTTGTCTCCATACTCACATCTACACGGGCCTCGACGTGAGCGTTTATTCTCGATCGATGTCGACGTTCGATGGAGATGTACAGATACCATGACCTCGGTAGAAATGTCCCTGTGTTAATTTGAGGGTAGCACGAATAAGAACCTTAAGCTCAATCCCCCCCTCTAGCAATGCTGTAATTGTCTGACCTCACGAACCCAATTTGCCTGACAGCTTATGTGCGGGGGCTTGAGGCCTTGAGGCCTTGAAGATCCGTCCATTAAAGTCCGACGAACGAAATCACCGACGACCATTCAGAGCTATATCCAGCCGGCGCAAGCGGTCAACCAGTCAATACTCGTGCTTTACAGTGTGAGACTTTCAGACCACGCTGAATTGTTGGACAGTCCGTCTCTTCGGCTTACTATCTACACCCTTACCGAACCCACAACTGGAGACTGGCGCAGGACCAACACGCCCACTTCTCGGCGGGTTATTTAGTAATAAGCGGCAACTACTTAAATCTGGCCTCAGTTCTCATCGAGATTGTCAGGTCACGGTTCTGCCACATTGAGCTGGTGATAGGCCTGTACGTTATCTCAACCTTCTAGGCTGGCAATATAGATCATCTAGGTAGATGTCATCAGGAACCAGCACCCCTTGCTTGTCAAAGAATTACTATCTGTTGCGCAGCAACCAGTGCAGCAAACAGTGTTATGGAGTCTCACCTTGTGAAGGTATTGTCACGAACCTATACCTCGGTCTGTGACTTACCCATGAAACTCAAGAGTGTGCAAGGGAACACGCACACAAACCCAGGAATACGGAGTATTGGTCTAGTGGAACTAGCCAAGACGATGCACATGAAAGGATTGGATAATCCATTCCTTCCTATTCGAGAAAGACCCGGTCTGGAACTGGGACTTACCAAGCGAAAGGTCGGATGACCTCACATGACTTGTTTGTTGATCAATCAACAAAGATCATTGATTGATAAACAAAGTCCGTTGATCGGTAAACGAAGATTGTTGATCAATCACCTGACGAGCGGAGCTTGTCAGGGATTAATGCTATTGGATGATATACTTAGAAACCTTCCAGCACATTCCATGCTATCTTTAGAACTCTTCTAGAGTATTCCATGGGCCCACCCGTGGATCGGAGTTGGGCCTCCCCTAAAGTATGCACAGACCATGTATTCAGGTATATAAGCTGGAGCAATGTAACAGACAGTCCCTCAGACTGTCCACTTGCAACATCCCCACTTGTACATTCCTGTCTTCTGAGCAGCTTCCCACTATTGGGTTGTTCCTCATCCTTGTCTTGTTACTTGTGGTCCATTGTTCCCTGTCCCTGTTCTATCTCCTTGTTGGTTCGACGTTAGCCACCCTGTTCCTTGTGATCCTTGGTCTCGCTGTTGCGATTAAACAGTGAGACACTCATCACAGGTATAGAGACTAGTAGAGAGGTTTGTAGAGAGGAGTGCTCAAGTGTGCGTAGAGTGAACGACTTGTATTCTTAGAGGGGCTCTACTCCCCTCATTTATAGGAAAACTGGTCCCTATGGTCCCACCACATCCGTTTGCATAAAAGTGATGAGTAAAGGTGTCCACAATATCGCGTTCTCAGTAACGCCTGATGTGAAACACCCCAGAAGTCTTCAATATCACCACGTGTGATACTGATAAGACTTGCGCCCTCCATATTGGAGTTGCGCCCACTTTGTGCGTAACGGAGTACCCTAATATGGTAATCATATGTACGATACTACTGTAATGTCGTAACTGCTATAGATAAGATATGTATGTACTTATTACGTTTCAACACTCCCCCTTGCTAAGTATACCATGTATGTACTGAGCAAAGTAATATAGTACAATATAATGACTATTCCTGATGACAGCAATCAAGGGATCATTTGTGTATTATTTGTAGATTCACCTTGCACATGAAGCCTATAGCTTCGTCATGTCATCGGTATTGAGAGAGAAAGAGTCGCATGAAGAAGATTGGGACTAAGGTTGAACTTTTGGTAAAGCTCGATCTTTTCCACTTCTTTGTGAGTGTGCCACGCAAAGGCATTACTCGACACATCTTCTAAAATTAGCGGGTCCAACTTGGATGCATAGGTATGCCATCTGAATGTCAGGCTCTTCCGAGATCTATGCGACAATTTCGTTCTCTATCTAGGATGAGTAAAACTCAAGTCCTAGTTGTTCCCTAAATTTAAGAAACTTTATGCGTCCCAGATTCTTAGTAAATAAATTGGCGGGGTTCTCAGCTCCTTCAATGAACAATAGTTCAATCTTCTTTAAGCGAATGACCTCACAAATGTAGTGGTAGCGTAGGTCTATATGTTTTATTCGCTTTTCCTGTACAGGATTAGAAGCAAGGAATATGGAGCCTTGATTATCTCCGCATAATGGAATTGGTGCTAAGGATATTCCAATCTCTTCAAAGAGAGATCGGATCCAGACCAACTGTCTACTCGTATCTGATATAGACATGTATTCTGCTTCTGTGGAAGACAACGCAATTGATTTCTGTGCTCTAGAATTCCAACAGAATACTCCATTAGCTAATTTAACTAAGTAGCCTGTAGTAGACTTTCTCGTTGTTGGGTCAGATGCCCAATCAGAGTCCGCATATGCTAGTAAACCCCCATCGCTTTTGCCATCATAGATGAAAGCGTAACTAGAAGTACCAATGAGATAGCGGCAAATATATAGTGCCCTATTCAAATGGTCTTGTGTGGGGTTTGCAGCGTACTGCGCGAGTTTAGTCACTGCATAGGCAATATCTGGTCGAGTTCCAATCATGATGTATAGGAGTGATCCTATCACTTGTTGGAATGACGCACGAATTTCTGGGTCTGGTGAACCTTTATTGGGTACTGGTTGATACCCTTCAGGTAGCAGTGTGGGGACCGCTTTCGCGTTCGTGAGTTTAAAATGCTGCAGCACTTTATGTAGATAATCTACTTGATCAACAAGAATTCGACCCTTGGATTTAATAATGCGCATGCGTAAGAACTCTTGGGTATCACCAAGGTCACGACAATCCCAGATTTTCATAAAGTGTTCTTTTAGGGAACTAATGTCTGACTTGTTCTTTCCAAGGAATAGAACATCATCAACATATACTATCACTACAATGGTTTTATCTGCATTCACAAATAAACCTGAGTCTGATAGTAAGCATGTGCATCCTAACGTAGCCATGGATTTATCAAGCGCTTTCCACCATGCTAAAGCAGCTTGTTTTAGTCCATATATGGCACACTTTAAACGCATCACTTTATTTTTCTGGTGGGGGTTTTTAAACCCTTCAGGTTGTTCCATATATAGTTCCTCATTGAGTTCACCATATAGGAAGGCAGTTTTGATGTCTAATCTGGAGATGTGCCAATCTTTTAACGCTGCAAGCGCTAACATCATCTGAACAGTCTCAAACCGTACCATGGGTGAGAATATTTCGTCATAATCAATGCCTTCAACCTGAGAGAAGCCTTTGGCTACAAGCCTGGCTTTCTTCCGGCCATCTGACTTTAAGTCAAATACCCATCGATTTCTGATGACCTTTCTGCCTTTCGGTGGGTCAACGAGTTCAAAGACTTTGTGTTTGCGAAGAGACTCTAACTCTTCACGACACGCTTTACGCCACTCCTCCTGTATATCACTTGGCATTTTTAGAATGTCCCTAAAGGTCCATTCATGAATATTGGAGGTATCGGGTGATTCCAGATCTAGCGGTGAAATTGCTTTGGCAAGCAATAGATCCAGGAATTTGACTCCCCCTTCCTGAGCAAGGCGGGTCAGCAACTGCTGATCTACTTCATCCTCGGAGTCGTGTGAAGAGTCACTCTTTGTACTTGGAGGATCAGGCTCGATTTGCTCAGGAATTCCTCCTGGAATCAGCTGATCTTGGCGTGAACGCTGCCGAGAGCTACCCGGCTGGTTCGTTACCAGTTTTTGCCAAGTACGACTTCGCTCAATGTCTGCTAGTGTTTTACTAGGAGGTTTATCTCCATAGACATTTTCAGGAAGAGTAGTTGTTCTCCTCAAACGTCCAGATCTCATCGGCTCAAATGGAGGAGGTACAGGATCTGGTACGGGAGGCGGAGCTTGCGGCTCGTCAGGCTGAACAGCAGCCTCAGGTTCATCTGGAACCTGATCAACCCCGTTGGGTTGTTGAGCACGTCTCCCTTTGAGAAGCTTGGGAAGTGGTGAGTCAAGATCACCAGGAGTGGTGTCTTCAGACACATCAGTGGGTGGTTGATTAGATGGTGGTTTATTCAACTGGGTTGTTCCCCTTGTTCTACCGTCTTTTGGTCCAGTAGTACAATTAGGAAATAACATTTCATCAAACAGAGCTTTGTCTGAATAGAATACGGTGTTATGATGATGCATGAAGGCATCGCCTTTCATTCCAGAAGGTCTACCTAAGTAGATCATAAGCTCGCTTTTGGGGGATAATTTATTTATACGCCAAGCTTCTGGGATGTACTGTAACGCCACAGTGGAGGCGTACTACATGATGTGTGTAAGTCTAGTTCTGAAGTTTCTTGAGCAAGAGAGGAATAGCCTATAAGCGGCAAGGGTTAAGTGGGTAACAAGCACCAAGTGGGGCACACTTGATATGAGAGGGAAGTCCGAGACAGGAAGGCACACAGATCTGAAGTAACCCCAGTGAAGGGAATACAAGCACTGTTGTGGTAAAGAAGTCGAGTCTAAGGATACAATGTACCTAAGAGTCGAGCTTATATAGATAAAGGTATGTTTGTACAGAACAAATAGATGATGCCAGCCGCAGCAATCCACAGTAATCTCATGTCAGTCCGCAGTAATCACATGTCAGTCCGCAGTAATCACATGGGAGGAAAGTGGGAGAGGAATCATCCAAAAGAGGGAGAACAATAGAAAAGAAGCGAGTCATATGGTCAAGAAGCCTGGTCTAAGAATAGAATGGGGCCAGATATTAATAGAACGGGGCTGGACCATATATGGACGAGAAAGTAATCATAAAGAGTAAGTCCATTGCTAAGTAAGGAAAAAGAAGCGGCCCCATGGCCCCGTTTTTGACTGGAGAAGAATCTTAAGGGCCTCCAGTCTTACGTGTCCCACCGATAAGGCAGGTTTTTCCCACGGGTTAGACAGCAGGTTGTAACATGTACACATAAGCACCACATCCAAACACTCTGAGATGTGAAATGTCTGGAATCTCATCATTTAATAGAAAATATGGTGTTTGCCATTTAAGGCGACTCATTGGTGTTCTATTATAACAATGTACAGCATGTAATACTGCAAATTCCCACCAAGATTGTGGTATACAAGCATCTAGTCGCATTGACTGTGCTTTGTCCATTATGGTGCGCATAAAGCGTTCAGCATGCCCATTTTGTTGTGGCGTGTGAGGTATGCTTTGTAGCACTGTTGTTATGTATCGCCCATGGCGGTCATGTGACACTTGCCGCATCAGGATCAGGATGTGCGCAGGCCGATGAAGGCATGGAAGGAACACTGAAAGATCGCGTGGTGTAAGCCCAAAGGCTTGATGTTGGGACGGATTCCAGCGGGCTGAGGGTTGATCCCCTTTTGGAAGGTGTTCTGGATGGATCAGTCAGGAGGCGCTCGTATAAGCGCCAGGCCATATGCTTACTGAGGCATTACTGATGGCTGACTGACGGACTTACTCAGGGACTTAGTAATGGCAGTAGTGCTTTGTCACTTACTTATTGATGCCTTACTCATGGACACATGCGGACTCATATAGTCGTAGTCATCACCGAGGACTTAGGTTTAAACCCAGTCCTTGTGCAGTATATAAGTAGTAGTGGGGACGGTAGAGTTCCTCACTTTAGCATTCTCAGTCTGGGTACTGTTAATAGCTAGAGTAATCCACACTCCTTTCTGTTGCTGTGTCTCTTGCCCTTTGCGGCATTGTTTGTCTATCTATGGCTGTTCCCTGTTTAGGGACAGCCCTTGTTCACTGTTGGCTGGTTGAGACGTCACCTCGCCAGCGTTGGCTCACGTCGCACGTCAAAGTCGATCCTGCACTAGGCTGTGCAGAAGGTTTCGTCTGGGCGCAAGTGCCATTCGTTACAACTGTAATGCCATCATCCTTTAACGTTTTAAGGAACACATCTGATTTATATTCACCGCTGGCATCGGACATCCACTCTTTTATGGTAGTGTTAAATTGATTTTTAATTAACGCTAACCATTGCTTTAATGCGCCAATTGCCGAAGCTTTGTCGTGTAAGAGTGATACCCATGCATATGAAGTATAATCGTCTAAAAAGACAATAAAATACTTATATTTATGGTATGACGATATAGGGAAGCTCTTTAGGTCGGAATGAACACAACTAAAAGGAGCTTTAGCCCTAGTATCAGATGGAGGATGAGATGCTGCAGGCATTTTGCCTTGCGCACATCCTGGACAAATATCATCAGTGGTAGGAATTGTAATTCCATCGGGAAAACCCTTTGTATAATCCTTAGCATGTCTTAAAACCTCTTTGGATGGGTGTCCGAGGCAACGATGCATAAGATCGTAATCTACTTTGTAGATCAGTGGCATTTCTGCCGACTGTGCTTCTACTTCAATAGATTGCGCATCTAGCCAATATAATGGATGCCCACTTAAAATGGGTTTACATTGGACAAACGATTGTACTTTATGGTACAAGGTAATATGTTGCGCGTTACCCATTACACGCATACCTTGTTGTAAGTATGCTCCCATAGAAAGCAACCGCGTTGTCATCTTAGGTATGTAGAGGACTGGATGAACTCTAGTAGTTACTAAAGTGTTATTAATATAGTGCTTAAGAAGCACTGTTCCAGATCCTTCTACATAAATAGTATTAGACACAGTTCTAACCGGTATCCGGTCAGATTCTTCTGCTGGCTCGTACTCAATGAAGTCACTAATTCTATTAGTGAAGTGCGCCGAAGCTCCTGAGTCTAATAGCCACATGGAGCTTATTTTTTCTTGACACTTAGCACATTGTGTGAAATATTGACCATGCTCACATTTTAAAATATCAAGCGCGCCGATATTCATACTGTACAATGGAGACACTACAGACAGTACATTTTTATTTTTACAACTTGGTATCCTTATACTTTTTAGTAAGAGGTCCAAGGCTGTCTGATTGTCAGCATTGTATAAGTGCTGTGTGAGAAAGGCGTACCTTTCTTCATCTGTTCCCCAATCAAGGGAAATGGTGTCCTCTGTCACGGTTTGACATCGCTCGGACTACTTATCATCACTTTTACGAGGTCTCGGAGTTCGGGACGCTTACTATATGGTTATGACTACGATAGTAAGCCTCAATTAGTCATGGACACTGACGCGTCACCGGTACTTGGGTTTGCCGGTGTTTCAGGTATTATTAGAACGGACTATGACTCATTACTAGTATAGCAGTACTAGGGTTTGGATTCTAAGCTGCACTTTAAAGCCAGCGAGTAACTGTATATAAGCTGTAATATTAAGACCAAGGCTCTTCAGCTTGGTCTTCTTGAATCATCACCAGTCGACTCTTCTCTTCCAATCTATCGATTGAAGCTTATCCTTTGGATACCCTAGTGTCTCGTAAGACGACCTAGTGGCAGTGCAACTAAGCTAAGTTGCCAGTGACTTTCACGATTCATCCGTACACTCGCAAACCACGCCACAGAAGTGTTCAAGTCGAACAAGCGTTAGGTGATAACGCTACATCCTCGCTGTTCATCATCGGATCCCAAGCTGAAAGATCAGGCTTGGGCGTTGGTACACGAGACCCATAAATCAGGTCTGTGTTCCGCATCTCTGGAGTTGTAGGCTCCAGCATCTCTCCACGCATCATGGCTTCTCCTTGTCTACGCACAAAGTCCTGATGTTGCCTGTAGACAATATCCATTAGCTCGTTTGAACTACAAGCTCTGATAGTTTGTGTATGCGTAGCTTTACCATGCACATCTTTAGTATAAAGATGATAGGTTTTGCCAGAGGCAACAGCAACTTCCAGGGGAGGAAGAGAAGGATGATCAACATACCCTTCTTTGTGTAGTTCATACTCCCCTGTTTCGGGAGTTGGAGCACAATTCTCTTTATCAGAGTCATGTGAGTCCATTGACATATCATCAAAGACGGAGGCCAATTCTGACGCACCGTAGGTAGTTGTGCGCTCAAAGTCCTCCGTATGATTGGAAGGACCCGGCTGCGACATGTCGATATCAACTTCGGAGTCATACTCCTCATTGTGGTTCCAATTGGAACGTGTGCAGACTTCTTGATCGAAATCAGAGAAGCGCTGCTCAAGTGTCTTCGTCATTTGGATAGTCGCTGGGACTTCCAAACGCTCAGCGAGCATAAGTGCGTTGTTAACGGAGGGGTAGATGCCCGGAGTCCTAATAGTAGGAGGGGACTGAGAGACGGTGCAGGTAGTAATAGATGAATGCCCAATATGGGCGATAGTGGATGAAGTGGGAGATGGGAGTGCGGCGACGGATGCGATGTGGGAGTGGCCTTGAGGTTGACCACGACCCTTGCCCTTGACGAACTTGCCACGTCCTGCACCTCTAGTACCGCGCTGGTTGTTAAACCGCTGCTGGTTAGAAGGTGTGGTAGACAATGAAGGCTGCGGCTGACCACCCTGCTTCAAAAAATGAGGGTTGTCGCGCTTGCGCTTTACGGCAGAGATCTTCTGGACAGATTGCCCAATCTTGACCCGTCCTCGGTTAGCTTCTGTCTCATAGTGGTTAATGACAGTTGTCCGGACATTGATCAATGAGAGTTGGTCAAGCCGGGTAGATGAGAGGATAATGGGAATGAGGTGTTCCCATTTGGACAGAAAGTTAGCCATGAGGATCATAGCTTGTAAGATAGGGTCAAGCTCCATGTTTCGCGTAGATATACCAAAGCCTAACTTGACTTCAGAAAGGCGTCCAATGGCAGCAGCCATTTTGTCAAAGACTGGACTGGGGTGCTGGTTCGGATTGAACCGAACGCTAATCACCTCCTTGAAGTCTTTGTAGATGCTTGGTACAGAAGGAATAGAATAAGCATCATGAAGGTTACACCAGAGGTCGTCAGCCTCAGTATAGGAAGCGAAATTCTGCTGAATAGCAGCGGAGAGACGAAGGGTTATGTTGCCAATAGACATGGAGTTCTTATCCTGCCAGTTCTTCACTGCAGAAGGGTAAGTCTCCATTGCTTCCTCGTAAGTCTCAGTTTCTGCTTTAAACAACTCCATCTGGACATTGTAAGCATCCCGGTCATTCTTAGAAGCGTCTTCAGCAATGTCCTTGGGCTGAACAGGTTTGAAGGGTTTGATAGGGGCAGTGTGAGTGCCATCAACGAAACCCCAAAGACCTTGTGCCATCAAAAAGGCTTTCATCGCACGTGCCCAGCTGCCATAGTCCTGACCGTCAAAAACAGGGACGAAGGTGTTAAGTTGGGATGACATAGTATCTGTGAAGGCTGATGAGACATCAGCATGCTATTCACAATACTGGTATGAGTAAAAAGAGAGCCTTGGCATTAGCTTTCTCCTCGTACTAGCGAGGTAGAAGCTGCCCCAGGGGTCTGTTACATTCTCCTACTGAGAACTAGTCGGTGCCTCACGATGGGGTCTTATTGTGCCCTTCAAGGGACACAATGCCAGGTTGCCAAAGGTAACCTCAATGGTGTTGTCGACAACAGCAACTGTAGTTAAACAGCTTGACAATCATCGTCGTTCGCAATGAACGCAATGGTACCCATGTAGCAGGGCCCATAACCTGTTGTGCAGCAACCAGTGTTATGGAGTCTCACCTTGTGAAGGTATAGAGACTAGTAGAGAGGTTTGTAGAGAGGAGTGCTCAAGTGTGTGTAGAGTGAACGACTTGTATTCTTAGAGGGGCTCTACTCCCCTCATTTATAGGAAAACTGGTCCCTATGGTCCCACCACGTCCATTTGCATAAAAGTGATGAGTAAAGGTGTCCACAATATCGCGTTCTCAGTAACGCTTGATGTGAAACACCCCAGAAGTCTTCAATATCACCACGTGTGATACTGATAAGACTTGCGCCCTCCATATTGGAGTTGCGCCCACTTTGTGTGTAACGGAGTACCCTAATATGGTAATCATATGTACGATACTACTGTAATGTCGTAACTGCTATAGATAAGATACGTATGTACTTATTATGTTTCAACACTATCTCCTCCTTTCCTCCTCATAAATGTAAAAATGTAAAAACAGAGACCTAAAGAGAAGAAGTTTATCTATCTTTCTCTCTTTTTATTTTTTTTGAATGTTTTGATGTGACTGAGGTAAGGAGAAAACATCATTTTAAGGGGGGTACGGGTTCCTAATGAGACCTACCTTACTGTAACCCACACTTCAGTTTATCTCAACATCCCCATTATCTGTGGTGTGGTTGCTCTTGTATTTGTGTTATCATTATGCTGGTAGTTCCTGATGGCACTTATTGGAATGATTTCCTTCGGAAGTTTGATTTCGTTGGCTTGTAAGCTGTAGAACGCACTTCACTGTTTGTCAACTTACAAGGTACACAAACTCCTATTCATGGGTAGCACCTCCTGCAAAGTCGTAGGTTTAGCTTTGCCAGTGATAAGGCTGTGAGTCTCGACACCCCTCACACTAAGGAGTCACTGGGAATCTTATTATACCACGAATCAGGGACAGCGGCGTCGATGCTTATGTTGATTATTGCTCGCTGTTGCTTGTTGCAGCCTGAGGTTCAGACAATGCGTGACACATTATTTCCTCAATAATTTTAATATCGGTAAGTCCATATTTGCCTATTTGGTGCTTCCCTCTTCCCTCTTTCTTTGATGGACTGTCCCTTGATAAAATTTGATCCCTTCCCTAGTCCAAACATTATCCAGAGAATATTTTAAACTTCAGTAAGAGTCGGAATCTCCTCGTGGGATGTTTCAGTTCCCCGTGGTGCTTCTGATGAGTGATTTCAGATCACACAGAAAGAATTGCCTGGTCTACGCCTACACTTGTGGAGTCTTAACGTGAATTGACAAGGCGGTACGTGCTCATCCTTTTCTTCCCTCCTCCCTCTGCCTCCGCCTCCTTCAGTCGGTGCTCTTTTTCTTTCTCCCTCCCACTGCATCCAGAAAACTCGCAGACAGGATCGATGATGGTTCGACCTTTGGCTCCGACGCTCAACAGTTTCACTCCGGTTGGGCCCACCTACCCGCTGCGGCCTCGCCTCAGACACAAAGACCCCACATTTTCTATTGAGAAGCGCTTCGTGCTCCCGCCCATTTTCTACTCCCATCCCCACTTTTGCTATCACTCCTTTCTTGTGCTCGACTGCCTGTAACTTAGCACAGCGTACCCGACGAACTAATAATACATCCTGGGCTCCCGCTTATCAATCAATACATGCTTTTGTTCTCGCAATGGTCACCGACCCCGTGAGGTGTCCTCCTCTTTCCACTGCTAACATCGCACGGCCCCTCCCGAGCAACTCGGCCTGCATGGTAATGACACGTAAAGATGACAGTGGCTGCTGTGCCAATTTTTGAGTCATGTGCAGTCTCACATCACATGTTCTTTTCCGTGAACAGCGCAGGTCAAGAAAATGTGGACTCTTCTCTCCCCTGCCTTATCCTGCCTCATCCCGTCTCCTTCCCTTCCCTACTTGCTTTATAAGCCCTGGCCTTACACTTTCTGCATAAAATAACCCTCTGATATCCACTTCTGCAATCGGCCATGGGCTCCCTCATCACCATTGTCATACTCGAGCGTGAGTTCTGCACAGACGGCTACATGCACACCTCCTCCTATACCCCTGCCACGATAAAAAAAAACCATTCAAATCCAATAAGAAGCGCGTTTTGTTAGAGCAACAATTGCGAGTCACAGATGGAAAGAAGTGGAAGCTACGGACAAGCGCGGATTTCCGAAAGAGATGCGTGATAAATAAAACACGAAGTACAAGCGAAATGTGAGATGAGGACGCTTGAGGCCTCGGAATGCACTTCGAGGCGGCAGAAGGTATTGTGGAAGTGGAAACTGCTGCAAAACTACGATACCAGGGGTAAGATCAGGGGTGCAGATTGCGGCAAGCCAAGATATAGCCTGAAGAAATCAAGATTGCTGGAAGAGAGATGCTGGAAGTGAAGATCGCCAAAATTATAATCATTCCGAGAGACGATGCTCATAGCCAGCCAAAGACGAGATCCCTCGAGACCAGGTACCAGTCACCGATTATAAAAATGGGAAACTCATACTTTAAGGGAAAGTATGGCGACTACAGAGAACGAAGAAAAAAGGACGCACGACGTGAGTACTAGTGGGTACTAGTGAGTTGTCGAAAATACATACATAGGAGAGCAAATTGAACACATTATTAAGCTAAGGAACTGTTAGGAAGCGCAGATGGCCTGAACTGGGGCGCCGGTGGCAGGGAGCATAGATTCGGACGAGCATGTCAGTGCGAACGATGTCGCACCGATCCACTGGAAGAACGAGACGACTTAGAGTAGAATCACTTAGCCAGTGACCGAACGACGATAAAGCGCACTAGCGATTGAATTGCCACGGCCACCGAGCAACAGATCATGCGTGCTACAAGCACAACTACAGTAGAATGCGACAAAAATGAGAGTAACATAGTACGGTTCATCGGTGTTCCTGAAGGGAAGAGTTGAAGGTGTGTACCGTGTGAAGCGTTGTTGCGGCGACCTTCTATACCGGTTACATCGATGAAGCGATAACACCGAAACCTATTATACTGTATCAGCAAGTTGTCTTCATCTTCCCTGCTGACTCTCTTCATCTTCAGCTTCAGAGATTCAGCAAGCGCGCTTAATTCCAATACCCCATATAACACCGTTTCCTTCCTGTGATGACCCAGCTCGGTCTCAGGCGAATCTTCTTCCGTCACCAGTATCACACGTCCAGTGAAGTCCTCAATGGCTAACCCGCACTTTCATACTTCACATCCTCGAAATAATCCCACGCAGAGTCACAGTGTTGAGGTAGCTTATTGTCTCCTCAGATCTCGACCACTCACCGTCACGTCTCTCTCTCTAGGTGCCACCCCAAACTGACAGCATACCCTTGCAAAACGTGCACCAACCAGACGTGAACTATGTTCATCCATATGGTAGTGTGAACTATTACGGACATTGGGGCCAGAACTGTGACAGTGCATCATATCAAGGCCCACCACCACCTCCAGCCGCGGTAGGTCATCACAGGGTGTCTGTACGTTCCCCTTGTTGAAGTTAGTTTCTCCGAAGAATTTGGACGGACAATAAGCTTATTCTAGGAACCCGAACATCGACCACACTCTTCTCGGAAATGACCAAGACAACCTCGTCCCCTCTGGCCCATCCCACATGGATTGTTACTCACCGTCGGCCAACGTACGTCCTTTCTCTCAGTTTATTCGCACAGTTTTGGTATTGTCTGACTGTGTAAGCACCGCAGGACATCCCTAACGGTGGCGTTAGAGACCGCGCGCCTCTTATGCCCGACCTTGCTAATTCCTCCCAGAATGTTCCCGGCTCTCCGCCTGGCGGAACACTGGCCATGGAAAACCTAAAACGGCTTGCCGATCGTTACCTACATGATCCTGGCTCGCGCATCGACACGCTTCGCTTGGGGTTGAGCCCCTCTGGTGGCCGGTTGAGGGTAATGATTGTATTCGACATGGACGTCTGAGGAGTTGTTGCCGTGACGTCGCGGGAAATGATCGTGCTGTAGCAAGAATCAGCGTGACGGCTGGCGGCAGCTTTATAACTTTGTTTTGTTTTTTTACATTGTGTCTCTGTCTCCGCTCTCACATCTACACGGGTCTCGACGTGAACACTTACTCTCAACTGATAATGACTTGCCATGGTGCCCCCTTGAATGTACTAATACCATGATATCGGTCCAGGGTAACCCTGTATTCAAACAATTATGAGGAAGAAATCCAATCCCCTTTTCTCTAGGAATATTGTAACTGTCTGCCCTTTTCGGCCTGACTAGCGATTAAGCGCTTTAGTTCGTGCTTGAGGGTTCCCATACGATCCGACTGCGTGCTTTGATCGTGCATTTAGCCACGCATTCACGCGCCTACATCCCCCGCTCGCCCGGGAACTCCGACATACGTGAGTGGCGTCGTTTACTGCGCGGCCGCTCATTCTCCAACAACAGCGGGAAAAACTCTATATTTTGGCCAATGCATTGAAGGCACCACCGCCGGCAATCCACGAACGGGAGCGCCGCCACGCCGAACTCAACGAATATACGCGAATATCCCACCTGTAGGCTGTAGCCCAAGGGGGAAATGACCCCTGGCATGTTGTCGGTGCCAGTTCTCAAGTCGAATGCGATTGCAACATGAGACAGAGACGGTCAAAGCATTTCTTACGCTCATGCTCTTCGACCCGTCCCTTTATCTTTTCAATTCCCCACTGCATGGTGCACTCGTTTCATCCTATACCTCGCCAACTCACACAGGCACCACTAATTCCCTAGCAGCAGCACGATGCTAGTGGGCGGCAGAGTTCCTCCACGCTTACCGTCTCTGTTTTCCGGCTGAGAAAACGCCGTGTTTCCGAGTCTGGTCGCCTTCAAGCGCAGCGACATTTACTAGGGTGCGGTACACACGCGACTGTGCTACGTCTCTAGGATGCGTACAGCAGAGATGAATCTGGGCGTGAAAGCAAGCGTCCGAGTCGCGGCATACGAGACTAACCTAGCTCAAGGACGAGGCGCTCGCAATGGAGACGTTGATGCGTGAGGCTAGGGAGCAGCTTCTCGTGTCTCGCGCGCGCGCTCGGGGCTGGCTTCCGATTTGCGATACCAATTTCAAGGCTTCTGCTAGCGGAGGGTGGCCGTCGGTGTTGAACGCGCTCAGGGTACCGTCACGGTGGTACCCTTCAGCAGTCCGGTCCCCCAGAGCGTTTCTGAGCGCTAACAGTAGGGACAAGGTAAGATTGAGAACAAGATTGAGAACTGCGTGACACGGGAACCAGGAAGTGAAAACATGTGAGCCAAGAAATTTCTACGAGGATAAGGGTATGCGTGTATATTGATAGTAATTTGGATCAGATGTAGCGTTTTAATTACAATTGGCAGTGCCAGTCCAATGACAAGTTTCTGTCCGGGATGGAAAGCTACAAGTGACGCGCTACGTGAGGTAATTTTCCCCGAGGCGCACGATAGAAGATTCAATAGAAAACAATCTGACGTGACCGTCCCAAAGGGAAACTTGAATCCTCCCACCATCTCAAGAACAAGGTGACTCCAACGGATAAAATCTTGCTTGATCCTGATGGGTCGATGGCGTTGACAACGCACACAGGGAGCAACCTGCCCGTTGCATTCGTAGTGATTTCCGATCACAGAACGTGCCCTCGTAGGTAGGACAAGACTATGCCAATCCCAGTGGTAATCCTCTGGGATTAATCGATTAAGGAGGAAGCGCACTACGTAAAGTCCAATCTCGATACCGATAACCAGACTTGAGAGCTTGAGAGCTTGTGAAGACGATCCAAGAGATTTTCACAACATCATCTTTGGGCAATGTTGCTACTGTAAAGAAAACAATGGTTTACTCGAGTCGCGAGTGTCTTCTCGATGTGATGAAATTGCGGCTATGCCGTAATGCCACTCTATTTGGACACCGGTCCGCCGGGACATATGATTATATCCATCCTCGTTCCTGTCACAGTAAAAGCGGTGCTACCATTGTGTGCTGCGTTCATATTATAATCAAGTGCTGCGCCGCAGCCGCCTGTTTTGTGTAAGCGTACGAGGGGCGCTGCAGTCGCCAATGAATAAATTGCGTCTGAGGCTTGCTGTGGCATAAGTTCCTCGACCAACTGAATCGTGCGCGATATGCTTATCGCGGAGCGGGAAGAGAAATCGTCTCCCAACGGCTCGGGCTTTCCTCCTGGCTGTTTTATCTTGCGTTCTGTGTCCTCTAAGCGATTGCTAGACGTCACCTCCCATTCAGTTCAAGATAGCGCTCCTATAATACTCTGGCCAGAGAAGGATAATTCGCTAATTGAAAGTAAGTATTCGTCACTCATTGCACCAGAATCCTTCACTTAGAGTTTACGAAAGCGTAGGCTTTCGCCGACCCGAATCCAGTAATCAGGTGAGAACGAGCACTGGAAGTGTGCGTCGTCCCCGTTGTTCACAACCCATATCCAAAGGTTTTCTTCATCGACAACAGCGGCACCCTCTGCGCCCGAGAATCGGGACACGCACTTGACGTCGAAGGTCCGTCTGTCTCCCCCCCTTTATGAACTGCGCACCAAGCCTCACCACCGCAGATGGACATCTTGTTCTCAGGCACCGCCGCCCACTTACACAGCCCTATCCCAATGCGTACTCGCACCCACTCCCCCATTTCAGCTATGATGGGGCCACTGGCCGCGTCACCGTCGACTTTGCGTGCGACCCCGCGTTCGCCGGCGGCACCGCCTGGCGCGCCAAGAGTTTCTACATAACTGCGATACCCCGTCGCCGCCGGCGCACGATGCTCGACGGGGCCTCGGACGTA
Organism: Lactarius quietus; assembly: GCA_015025155.1. Taxonomy (NCBI): domain Eukaryota; kingdom Fungi; phylum Basidiomycota; class Agaricomycetes; order Russulales; family Russulaceae; genus Lactarius; species Lactarius quietus. The sequence continues at coordinate 609,761 of WITN01000004.1, read as the reverse complement.
TTGGCCTCTGCGTTCCGCAATCCGCGGTCCCTCTTCGCTGGCACGCAACTTACCGCGCTGGATCATACCGCCACAGGCGCAGATGACATGTTCAATCTATGCGAGGACGAGATTGAAGAGCTGGAGCGGGGCGATGAAACTGAGGTAGACGACGATCCTTCCCGGGATCGGTCGGTGCGTGTTGTTGGACGGACACCAGAGGAGCATCATGAGCTCAGCGACAAAGCATGGGAGCGACGGCGCTGGGAAGTGGTGCCTTTACGCAGCACCCCTACGCGAAACTCTGGTTCGTTGTAGACCACCCTCGAGCTGCGCTTTTATCAGGACGCTCTTCTATATTATATTCTGTAAGAATGGACAGAACTAATAAGCATTTCTGGTCTTATTAACGTGGACTGCCATCGCGAACGTGCAACTTGAGAAGCACAATGCACACGTGATGCGAATACTTGAATATGGTATGGTAGAGGTCTGGAACATGAAGTACTCTAGCGGCGAATCAGAACTAGTGAGGGAAAGGCGTGGGGTGCGGCAGCAATAACAGAGAGCAGGTAGCGAGGCAAAGAGCGAGGCGGTGTTGGTGACACCTGGAAATGTGATGGTGGATACAGAGAGTAGGGACTTGGCACGGGTGGAGTGTGGGGGGCCGAGGGCAGAGTGGGGTGGCAGTAGTGGTAGAGAGTGAGAGCAAAGAGAGGTGCGCGAGGGTGCGCGAACGGATGTGTGCGAGGGGAGGGGAGGGGAAGTGGGTGAGTAGGTGATGCAAAGTATGAGTGAGTAACAGAGCAAGAGAGCAGAGGGGGGAAGCAGAGAGGGAGAAGCAGAGAACGAGACTGAAGCAGTGGAGAGACCGAGCTCGTAAACGCGTAAACGCTTGACCGCCCAGCCCCTTTACCACCTAGCCATATCCAATACGACCGTGACAGTGTAAACGGTGCCCTCAGGCTGCATGGGGGAAACCAGGGAGATAGAATGAAAGGAAAACAGTGAGCCTGGTCACAGGTAGCCGGCCCGGGATATGTCCTCGATCTCAGGAACCCACAACAAGGTTTCTCCAATTGCGATTACTCTGGTACAGCCTCCGACAAGTTATTCTCTTTCCAATGGAAACACCATTTGTTCCGAGTCATACACTGCCACGCCTCCTGCGCATGGCGTCCAAGTATCCTTTCCTATCCGAACAAAAACCTGAAACAACAGTAATCTGACAGCTCACTTCGAGAGAACTTGTCAGCGATCGCTTACCACTTCCTTTTCACTTCGCATGCAGGAACATGAGCTTAATGCATGTGTGATCTCCTTCAGTTTCCAGCTGAAAGCGAAATTGGCGAGTGCAGCCTGCAGGGCCCTCGATCCCTAGGACAGCGTCAGCAGTGCAAGAGAAAGGCTGGACTAGGAACGACCAAACGAGTTGGTCAATGAACTTGGAAGTGCGTATATGTACACCTCAATACACTGTCCTCTTTTTGCTTACCGGCATGCTCTCACCCACCCACCCGACGGCAGAGCCACGCTATGAAGTATGAAGGGCAGCGGTGCAAAGGAGCTGCTAGCACCACCTACCTTTTCCATCACACCGCCTCCACTGCGCTGCGTCAGGCAGTTGGGCCCGCATTTACAGGAGCCTACAACTTGAATCTCCAGTTCAAAGAAGGAGCACCACCAGAAAGCTCATGGTTCCCTTGCGGATCCCTCCTGCGCGACGAGAGTCATAATATCTTACTGCCATCGCGTTAACACCACCAGGTTCAAAACCGACTTCCACGCTCTATCCTCCATTCCAATATAGGGCCGCATATACTCCCTCAAAACCCTCTGCAGTGACAGAAAGCTACGCCACCCCTCTAATACTTACAGGAGCCACGAGCAGCCTTTAAGTCTGAATGTGGCACATCACCCTCACCCTCACCCGACTACAGTAAGTAAAATTACTTACCAGTCAGTCACTTACGTCTGATGCCAAGTATCAATCCCATCGCGTATTGCTATGCTAGCCTGTAAAGTACGAAGCGATCATCCATGATTACCTCCTAGTGTAGTAGTTTCAAGTTTTCAACTCCTTTGCGTACAAAGGTCTCTTTTTCGTAGTTAACCGGTCTTTGCCCATGTAACACGTCCCTGAATAAAATTTACCAATAAGTTATTCGCTGATTATTCGATTATTGGCCACCACTGCCATCAGCCCACCACCCGGTGATCGTCGGTCGCTACGTCAGTGTATGTGTCTTGCCTAGTAGGTGAACGGAGAACCACGACTGAGGACAGGGTGTAAAGAAGCAGTAGGAGATAGAGAGCCGAAAACTTGAATGGAGTGAATGCTAGGTACGACAAGTTCTTCTAGTTGGATTTAGATGAGGCGACGTTGTGGAGTTAAAGGAGAGACAGCACATCCGAGTCGGTCTCATGTTACATTGTGCCTATGGAATACCACGCGTGCCATACGCGTAACAAGTGAGTGATCGTCAGCATCGTATGATTATCTTTAATGCCGTCAATCGTAACTCCTTTGCGGGATAAATTTTGCAAATTCTGTCTAACCTTGTTCCCGGCATCTCCTAGAGTAAGTTGAACTTACAGTGACGTTGACCTGATACACTATAGTATTATTCCAGTATTTCGATACCAGTCAGACTGTCAGGACTCAGCAGGTTGTCTGGTTTTTGCTTTCATTGAACGTTGATTTGTGATCCATCTAGATTCTCGGATAAGGTGGGCGATGCTAAGCCTAAAAGAAATTCACGCAAATCTTCGATGGGTTTCAAGATAGGGACCATAGGGTGTGAGAGAATATACAAGGGGGAATATGCGGCGCGGCGCACTTGTGAACGAGTAGCTCGCGTCTATAATGAAAAGGGAGAAAGATAATGCGACGATAGGGGATTTCCCGCTTCTAGCCATACAGCTCTCCCGCCGATTCACTCCCACTTTACAACTTCACAGGCCTGGTCTAGATGCTACTTCGATCTATTAATCCGAATCTGGCTATAAGACACGTTCCTAGTTCATTCGGCCTATCTCGATCTCAATTAAATGGATTACAGAATATCGGACGTAAAGCGAGAATCTCCAATCTAAAGATGATAACCCTATGTAGTAGCGTACCCATTATATGGGTTAGCGTACAACTTGTGCGTACTGCATATAGGCCAATCTTCTGGGGCGGGTGGGGTTGAATGATGGGTAAAAAATACATGCGCAATCAACTTGGAGGGGAAGTGGCGACAAGTTCGATTTCACATTGCGTCCGGGAACCAGGGAAAAAAATAATGGTGGCCTCCATACCACTGGCAGAGCGGGGTATCAAGGGAGGCATGGTCACTTTCGAACGTCCGAGCTCCTAAAGAAGTAACCAAAGTAAATTGCTACGGAATGCATCGCCAGGGTGTTCAAGTTGTGGAGATACAGCACTCGGCGGAAATTGATAGAGGAGACGAGTGGGGGGAACATTACACAGATGACATGATGACAAGTGTAGATGAGCAGCGAAGAGTACGAGGACTTTTCGTGCTGTGCAGGAGGACGTTTTTTTTTCTTGAACCCGTGTATACGACACTGGTAGTTGCGAGTGTGACGAGGATGCAAACAGATTAATTAGTCTGTAAAATAACGAAAATAGGTCAGTTTCAGAGGTGGTGGACAATGTAAGACCAGTAGGACCTGTGTGGTTGAGGAGTCGGTTGAAATCGTACTTCTAAAGAACTTGTCTCTGGGGGAAAGGCGCACTGCACTACCGTCCTAGCTCTCTTGCCTCGTTTTCACACGGGTTCTAGTTTTCTCATAAACGCAGGTTGAAGACGAATATCCCGGTCTGCGGCGGAGTGGAGCTCCACCGTCTGTAGAATTCTCTGCATGCGGAAGCTATGCCCTCTTCGAATGCGGGGCTGGGCTGCAAGATAAGGTATTCGTAAAAACGTTGCGTAAAAAGTGAAGAGGGTAATTGAGCTTGTATGTCACGTCACGTGGTAATGCCGACATACGGGCCGACCCGACGTGCGGTGCCTCAGTGATGCCTCTCAGGTTGGTACGGCGTAGTGGATGTAAAAGATACAGATCAAGACTCCTTAAGCGTCCCGGACAGAACACACGGAGGCACCAACTAAGAGTCATTGCTGACGCCGGGGTATGTACACCAACCTCACGCCAACCTGAGGTAGGAAAACGTGTACGCCCCGTGCCAGTCACGGAAATTTCGTTCTTTCCTTTCCTCCACAGATTCTATCTACAGATTCACATATAGTGGCTATACCACATCTGGGTCGAACTCTGTCAACCGCCTGTTCGTGAGTACCAGGAATCTCGTACAGAATCGTACATGCAATGGGGACGCGCCCGTCTCTCGGTCAATCTTACTACAAACACTGAGAATCCAGGACAAATAACCACAGCGGGGAACGAAACAATGTCAGTGTAAGGGCTTGTCTGCTTCTATAAATTGGAAAGATCTTCTCACCTCTGATGCCTCCGCCTGTCCTCAAGAACACTGGCACAATCCTGACAGTATCCCATACACAAGACAAGTCCCATGCCCAACAGCGAGTCCTCATCCCCTTACATCCCGCGTCCTCAACACTATCCTGTACAAGGTGTAGAGGTCAGCGTGGTGTATCATACATATGTTCGTCCTCACACTGGCATACTGCTCTCCAGGTCCTCCGTCCAACAGCTACTCACGAGAGCGTGCCCTGGAATAATGGACAACAACCAGGGATGAATTATCCTGGCCCATGCTACTGCAGTAGCGGCGCCAATTACGGCAACTGGACCTATTACCGCAGCAATTTGTGGAACGAAGGCCCACCACCTCCATCTCAGGCTGCAGTAAGTTATAACAACTCTTCTGTACCTGGCGTGCAGGCTCTCCTTGTTGACGTTAGCCTCTTTGAAGAACGTGGAGGGACCATACGTTTATCAAGGGAACCCATATGTCGGTTACGCCCCTCCTGGAAACGACCAGCACTACCCTGCACCCCCCGGCCCACCCCCTGGGTATCACATACCGCCAGCTCACGTACGTACACACACTCGTAGAGGACTATGTTTCTCCTTTTCACGCAGCGTATGTATTGTGCCTGACTGTGTTCGCGCTCAGGGTATACAAAATGGCGGCCTCGCGCCTCCTATCGCCATACCAGACATTGCAGATCCATTCACCCAGAATGTCCCCAACTATGACCCTTTTAGAACGTCAGCCATGGAAGATCTCAAGCGCACTGCCACTCGCTATCTGTGCAATCCGGACTCACGGGTTGACGTCCTTCACACGAGGTTGAGCACTACTGGTACTCGCCGGTTCAAGGTGATGATCCTGCTTGAGGTCGACGATATATGAGTTATTTGTACTAGATTAATGTGTCAAATTTGTGGTCGTACAGAATGATAATAGTATGTCCGTTGTGCAATATCTGGTGCCATTGTTTCCCGATCAATGGCCGATTGACATTCTAACATTGTGAGGTGAGAGGGACGAGTGCAACAAGATGGCGCGTGGGATGTAGGCGTTCGGGCGAGGTGCGACATCAGTTGGGCATCAGTATGCGAGATATGTAACATACCACATATCACACTGCATGACCAATTCGCACCGTGACGGCCCAGGTACAACAGCTTCGTACCGCCATGGATCAACACTGGATCAACTAGATTGGCCGATATCTAGCAACTGGTGGATTTGGTCCACCGAAAGGCCGGAACGGCGTTAGTTTTGATTAATTTGATTGCCCGGCACTCCAACACTCCCCTGCCGCCACTACTCTCTCAGGCTATAATCTCGCTCTCTGTACCCACAGTCGCCGTTACACCCTTTACTCCTGCCGCCATACCACCTTCTTCCCCCACTACACTGCTCTTTGCCTCTTCACCTGTCCACTCCTCCCCCCTTCTACCTGCTTCCGCTGCAACCGGACGATCTATTTCTCTAAGGCAGAGGCGTGGAAACGTCGACTGGTTTTGCGACTGTCATACCTACATGCCTATCCTAGTATCTTCACGCTACCTTCGGATTTCAGAACTCTACTGGAAGCCGCCAAAAATGCGCAGCAGGAGTAACGGGCACTATCGGAATCTTCACACGTGCGCTCTTGGACACCTTGTACAGTCACTCACAGTCGACGAAGACGGAAACGGCAAAACTTTTTGATACTGCCCAGCATGCTGCGAGTCAATTCTGCGAGGCATAGTTGGTCGACTATGATATATTGATATCATGACCGAAATGGCCTCTCGCATGCTTGGCTGTTCACTTCACTGGTCTCGGCACGATACAGTATAGTTTCTTTTCAGGACTGGGTCCAGAATCGGCGTCGCCAGTGGCTCCGGGGAACTGCAAAAAGAAGCGTGACGTAGTACGTACCTCCCTCCGACCCCTACAACTTCAAGCTCTACCCCGAATCTCACCCATGTTTATCTCTCCAGGGCAAAGGAAGGGGAATGGTGGAGTATCTACTCGGGCTCACGGTACAGCCTTCCGGTGGCGGGGCGATAGCGGCGTCAAGAATGGGTCCTGGTCTTTATCAAGTGCACCTAGGCGTTCTCCAAATCTCCCGTGTTCGCGCGTCTCGGGCGAGGAGCGGAGCGTTCGCGACATGACTCCGAAGATAGGGGTGCCATCGCCATCTCACTCCTTTGCTTCGTGCTTGTCCATCAGTCTCTCTTATTTCCAATCCTGGAGATCTTGCGTTAATAGCGACAGGTGATCGCTCGGAGATAAGCCTTATTATGCTTCCTCAAATAGAATCAGCTCCTCTATTAGCATCTCAGAAGCCTCAGTGAATCTCGTCTTAATGCTTCTGACGCTTCTCGGTGCTCAATCGGGCAACCACGCCATCCAATACCTTAGCCCCAAAATCCAAATGCTCAGCACTTAGTAAGGTATTAGTTCTGCGTTTTTCGATTCTTTTCTCATTCTCATCTCTCGGACTCATGGTGGCGTTGTAGACTCGGAGTCCCTACCACAGGCCGTGATTGCCTTCGACTCGAGACAACGTGGGCACACTTTGCCCTGCGGTACGAGCGACACTACTCGCAGATACACACGGACACTGGGGCTTGGCGGGTAAGGCCGTTCACCAAGTGGGACATGGAGATGGCGCAGCAGCTGCTCGCGGAGGCGATTCCGCTCAGTGATGTGGGGATGCATAAGCGGACCGGAATTTTTTTTCTCCGGGGTTAGATATGGGTTGATCACCTTGGTACGAAAACCGTTTTACTCGTGCGAACATTGATTGGTTGCACATCGTTTCTTTCCCAAACACCTACATCTGTTGCACTCATTGATCGGGCAGCTAGGGAACCACATAGGTGATGGGTTACAACGGACACTCTATTCTCTCCTTATGTACGACCACAAATTGGACACACAGTGAATAGTACAGCACAAAGAAGTCAGATAATATCTTCAACCTCAAGCAGAATCATTGTCATGAACCGGCTACCGGAGGGACTCAACCCTATGCGGAGCGTGCCGACACGTTCTTGAAGGCTCTGAGTTGTGGGCATTCTGAGAGAATGGGTCCGCGACGTTTGGCATGAGAGTACTAACCGGAGGCGCGGCGTGGCCGCTGCTTGGTATACCCGGAGTACAAAGGAGTTCAGACACTAAACATATGCTGCGTGAAGAGGAGCATGAAGTCCGTACATGAACTTGCGGTGTATAGTATCCCACAGGAGGAGGGACAGGGGTAGCAAGATAGTGTTGGGTACTCCCAAGAGCGGCATAACGGTTGTTCGGATCCCCTTGATAGCGTACTGTCCCTCCAGACGCTGACGTCAACAGGGGAGAATGCGAGTTACAGGCCAACATAGTTCACGCCTGGCTGATGTCCATTCGAGCTACCGTAAGTACCTGTTGAAGGATAGTGGTATGCGAGGAAGGGCAAGTGGCACCAGAAGATGTAACCTGCTGACCTCAGCACTCGGTTGGAGATCATTCTGGGGATGTGGGGTGTAAGATGATGAAGTCTCGTTGAGCTAGTTAGGACTTCCTTCAGCACGCGGCGATGCGGCGATGGGACATCTTGTACGAGATGGGGTTTAGAAATATACTAGGAAATGACGGTGTATACTACTGGCAAAGTATTTCTCCTTGCGGCGTTTTTTTTTTCGAGAGCTATATGTATGTCTTTGAGACATAAGATTCAGTAGTGGGTAACACAGATCAAATACGGAGGCGCAGTCTCCCTAAAATGCGGATACAGAGGCGCATGGTCAGCGGCAGGCTGTTGGCGGTGTCTGGGTCAAACCGGCACTCAGTAGATGGTTGGGCATGTTGGTTGGTGGGGTGGCGGGGTCAGAGCACGCGTGGCGAGAGGGCGAGTGGGTGTGGGTGAGAGGTAGTGGAAAACGGGAGGGGGAGATAGAGGGAGCGAAAGTGAGGGAGGGGCGATGTGCGGGAAGGAGAAAGAAAGGGGGGAAATGATGTGAGTGGAAATGCGAGTAAGTGTCAGGCAGTGCCAGGAGGGGGATGCAGTTGAGGGGGGCGCCGGACAGTTGGAAGAGCGGATATGAGGGGTGGTGGTGCCAGGGTAGGTGAATACACCGTAACATACTGATCTCAAATACGATGACTATAATTTCAAATGATTTACGCACGGTTTGTGTAAACAGGAAGAGCGGGACATGTTGATCCCGTCAGCCTCATCTCTACCTCAACAAGGCTCATAACACTAGAAACCGTCAAGGCGCACGCCGCGCTGTGGAAGACTGGTCTCTCAAAGAAAAGTTTCCTCACAACAGGTTACACGTGCGGTTCTGTCGACAGAAATCGACAGAAAGTTAACACGGGGTCCAAGACGGGGTCACCAAAACGGGATTGATAAATAACGGAGGCGGAGCGGCGGGTGGGCGAAGTGGTGGCGGTGGTGGCTGATGGGTGGCTGAGGTGGTAGCGGAGCGCGCGACGCGGGGCTCGATCTCCGGACCGGAATCTCGTCACCTCTCTTCTCTTCTTGCGCCCATTAGTGAACACACGTTGCAAGTGGTGGTTGATCCGCCGCAGTCCTTCTCTCTTTCGTCACCCCTGATGACAACTTGACCTGAGGTGCCATACGACGGGATTGCGGTCAAGGAAACCAGTCCTCACCCAATTTTTCACCAGCTGATCCAAACCATTTCGCTTGTCCGGCTGATGCACGGAATTTCCCCAAAACGTATCGACCCTCCTGCAGATACCTTCAATTGAAATGCGGATGCAGTGTGCTGAATATCCGCGACGAAGAGATCCGCTCTCCATCGTTGAGGCAGTCGTCCCCAAGCAACCTTGGTACCGGCAAAGGTTTAGCTTTGCCATGCATCCACCGAGATCTTATTGCGTCTCGGTATTCCATAGTTTGAGTTTGAGTTTTTTCAAGCAAGTCTTCATTCGCTGGCCGGGACCGGTTCCCACGTCATGGCAGAAGCCTGCACTTTCTTCCCATCCGCCTCTACCAGCGCCTACCTGCTCAACCACCAGCGTCTGTGGACACAGGACCCTCTCATATGCAAAAACCCGTCAATGGAGCAGAACTTTAACACTCCGCTTGTTCCTGGAGTACTTAACCCCCTCACTTCTGATGGCCCAACCTGAGCTCGTGTAAATAACCCCTACTACTCTGACATTATCGTACGCATAACCCTAAATGACCTTCGAGCCATTGTCCCTCCGTACCCCACATCCCCGCTATGATCTTGGGGGGAATGCTGAGGTTGGCCAGCTGTTGTCTCATTTTAGTCACTCAACCACATCCCGTTCTCTAGCTCCCTCCCTCAACTAGCGATCATGACGTCGT